>VWYI01043724.1:0-12539 GCA_013399455.1 Anthoscopus minutus | reverse complement strand
CCCCCACCCCCACCCCCACCAGCCAGGACAGAGGGATTGTCACAGGAACCCTTTGCGATCCTCCCAAGGGGCATTTGTGGCTCAGCTTTCGGGTCCTGCAAAATCCATACATCCCCTCCACTGTAAAAAAACCCTCCCAGAGACCCCCTGATGGATTTGGGGCAAGCTCCCCATCCTCTCTCACCTGAGGTTGATGCTGCTGGGGCAGGGGGAGCAGCAGACTCAGCAGGTGGACAGGGGAACAGTGTGGTTCTGCTGCAGCTCCTCCTCTTCCTGCTCCTATTCCTCCCCCGGTCCCACCCCATACTTCCCTTTCCCACCCTCATCTCCCCCATGGCCAGCTCCCGCAGGAATGGGGCAGGGCACTTGGGAAACCGTTCAGTGTGGATCCATCCCCCTGCTCCAGAGCCCCAGGTAATTTGGGACTCCAATGATTTGAGTAATGGAGACACGAAGGCACTCCCATGGAACTGCCTTTTTCCATCCCAGGCCTAGCTTTCTCTCCCCTCTCCCATCCTTCCCCCAACACACAGCCCCCCCAGACTCACTTTGGGGATCCCAGCCTCCTCCGCCTCTCTTTGGGGATCCCAGTCTCCTCATTTACCCTGTTCTTCTGCCCCTTCCCCATTGTTCCCTAAGTCCCTGACCCCCTGTCCCTTAAATCTACAACCCCCTTTTCCAGGCATTTCCTGATCAGTCTGGGGGTCCCATCCCCCCTTTCCCACAAGTCAGGCAGCTCCTGGCAGCTTTCTTCTGGGAGGAATCCCCAAGTTTGGGAATTTTTGGGGTATGGTTGTGGAGAGACACAGCTCTGTCTGGCCTTCCCCTCCCTACTGTGGCCTCTCAGATGCCCCACATACGCTCAAGGTCCTGGGATTTCCCTCCTGGGGACAAGGGAGTTCATTCCCTTCCAGGACCCCAATGCCCACCTGGGGCTCCAGCTCAGGGGCTCCTTGAGCAGCTGCCCCCACAACCTCCGCCAGGGTCTCCCAGTGCAGCTGCAGCTGCTTGGCCTGGGCTCCCCAAAGCCCTCAGCAAGCCCCAGGAACCTGCCAGGAACCCTCAACTCCCTCAAAACCAACATCTCCCACAGCCCCTGCAAGTTCCCTCCATGGCACCAGCCATGGCCATGTCCCCACATGTCACTGGTCATGTCCCACCATGTCCTGACCACTTAGTTCAATTTCTTTATTTTTACCCCAGTGTTGCATATTTTAAAGAGATGAAAATAAATGAAAAAAATATCAGGTCCAAAAGAAAAGGATTTCTGTGTCTGTGCTGGCTGAGGATTCACAAGCTTTGGTGGGAGGGAACCTTTTTTGGAAGGAATTCCACCCCAATGTCTCCAAAATCTTGCCTTTTCCTAATTCATCACCATTTGGCTATGGAAGACACCCATGAGCAAAAGGAAATCAAAATAATAAAATCACTGAGGTTGGAAAAGACCTCCAAGACCATCCAGTACTCCTTGATGCCACCAGAAGATTGGATTAAACGCAGAAGACTTTTTGGGGTTGAAAGTCAACAAATTTGCTGTCCCCAAGGAATTCCCATTGTTGGTCTGCATCCTGATGGATGCTCCTGTCACTGCATTTATCCAGGAGCCCACAGGGAGCCAGGAAGATGTGGAGCTCGCACAGCCAGGTGTGTTCCCAACACGGATCACCAGGACCACAGATCACCAGGGCTCTGCCCAACAGGGGTCACTGGGGATCATCCAACGCCGATCCTCCCATGGGGGATGGAGCTGGAGCAGCACACGAAGCTCTTCCTGCACTCGGGGCACTCCCAGGGCTTCCCTTAGTGCTGACTCCGTTGGTGTGGGGTCAAGGCTGAGCTACTAGAGAATCTCTTCCAACACTTGGGACACTTGTATGTCCTCTCCCCAGTGTGGATGCACCGGTGGGTGATGAGGTGGGCATTTTGCTTGAAGCCCTTCCCGCAGTCGGGGCAGCGGAAGGGCCTCTCCTCTGTGTGAATCCGCTCATGTTTGAGGAGATGGGAGCTGGTCTGAAACCTCTTCCCACACTGGGGACACTCATAGGGCCTCTTACCAGCATGGATGAGCTGGTGTATTCTCAGGGCGGAGCTCCACCCATAGCTCTTCCCATATTCCAGGCAGGTGTAGGGCCTTTCCCCTGTGTGGATCACCTGGTGCCTGACCAGGATGGAGCTGTCTCTGAAGCTCTGCCCACATTCCCCACACTCATAGGGCTTTTCCATGTGGATCACCTGGTGCCAGATAAGACTGGAGCTGTTGCTGCAGTTCTTCCCACATTCACCACACTCATAGGGCTTCTCCCCAGAGAGGATCCTCTGGTGCTGGATCAGGTGGGAGCTGTACCTGAAACCCTTCCCACATTCCAAGCACTTGTGGGGCTTCTCCTTGCCCTGAATCTTCACCAGCTCTGAGCTCTGTCTCGATCTCCAGCCACCTTCCTGGCACAGGGAGGGTCTTTCCTCCTTGCAGGTCCCTGGGCTAGGTTTGCATCCCCTCCCCATGTATTTTCCTTCTCTCCCACCTAGAATGCATTGGGAATGAAAACGCCTGGTTTGGGGGAAAAAACAAGAGAAGAATGCCTTGTACTTGGGCTTCTTCCTTTCTCATGTTCATCTCAGGAAGTCACTGGAATTCTTGTGACTCTAAGAACGTCCAAACCACCAAGAGTTAGACCAAACATCGTCCCAGTATCAATACACCAATCAAAATCTCCACAAACATTGAGATTCACACAAAACCCCCAGCAAAACAGAAAGATTCAACCCCTGCAAAAAACCCAAAGCACCAACATTTAGCCCAATAAGGCTCAGAAACACCAAGATTCACCCCATGAAAATCGTGGGTCCCCCTCCTCAGTCACCTGCTGCATGTAGGGGGGCAACGCTCTTGGGGCTGGGGGGTTTGCAGATATAGGGAGGGGTGGAACCTTGGAGTGCTTCCAGTTCCTCCTTCTCCTGCGACCCTACTCTTCCTCAAAACTCTTCTTCCTGTTATTCCTCCTTCTGCACAATTCCACCTTCTCCTCTCACAGGCATCGTTTGATGCCCAGCACCCACTGCCGCCTCCCTCTTCCCCCCATTCCCACAGCATCCCAGCGCAGGGGCAGCAATGGAGCTGGGCCAGCTCGGGCTGGGGCAGCGCTGGGCTCTCGGCCGCTCCCGCCCACACTCGCTCCCCACTGCAGCCGCTCCCGCCAGGACAGCGCGGGGGGGCCCGGCCTTGGCGCTGCCCCCCTCCCACCTCCCCAAATTCCCCTCCAGGGGGGCGCTGGGGCCCAGGGGTGGCACAGCTGGGCTCCAGCTGGGGAACGCTGGCAGCTGCAGCTCTGCCTGGACACTGCTGAGTCAGCAATGCCGTGCGCTCTCATTGCCTCAGCACTGCCTGAGCCCTGCGCCTGCACCAAGGGGGGACTCCCTGCTCCATGGGGGATCTCCCAAAAACGGGGGACCCCCATGAAAGGAAGAACAGCAAAGTGTCTTTACAAACAGATGCTGGAAATGTCATTGGACATAGGGCCAGGGACGTCCACTTAAGGAAGTGAAAGAAGCCATCAGTTTCAGAAAGTATTACTAATTAACAACATAGACTGCTGCTCAGCCAAAGTACTGCTAAATTCATGAACATCTGGAAGAGGAATAAAGACTTAACAGAGCCATAAATATTGTTAGCTGTACAAAAGTAAGGGGCATATTAAGGGAGCTATGTAGTAGGTGCATTGGGAAGTCTGTACCTCCCAAATGCTTCAGCCAATGGGCAAAGGCAGAGAGAGATGCGGCCAAGAAAATTTGGTTGAAAAGGAGGCTGAGTCCTACAACAATTGGAGAGACCCATGTCCTCCAAGTGTCACATGGCCTCATCCTTTTCTTATGAATGAAATTACTTTTACAGGAGTCCTCTGTCTTCGTTGTGCACAGAAACCTCTGGTGACATCAATTTTCCCACACACCTTGGGGCTCCTCTGGAATTCCTTCCATCCTCTGGGGCATTGGGCACTGAGTGCAGCTGAAAGTGCCTCACCCACTTTGGGGGACTGGCTCCCTTGGGTGGCCGCAGCACTCTGGTATTGATTGGGGACCGAGAGTGACCAGGAAACAGATGAGGGACGGATCAGGGGGGCTGTGAAGAGTCGGCAGGGAGAGAGCACTGAAAATCTCATTCTGAGTACAGTGAGATCCTCGGGGAGGAAACATGGCTGGGCACCCATTGAGGGGAGTAAAGGGAAAGCCAGGAAGAGGTCCTGGCTAAAGGGATGATGATCTCAAATTATCTCTGAAGGGTCCCTTGGGAGCCTATTGAGGTCATTTGCACATTCTCCCAGAGGTAATTAAGGACAGAGACACCCAGGGGGGCAATAAGGGAAGCCCAGAAGGGATTAAGACAACAGAGGACACCTGGTGTTGGTGTGCTGGGAAGGGATTGCGTGAAGGGGAGTGTGTAGACATGATTCTCGGAACTTTAAAGAAGCCTCAACCTGTTGGTGGCTGAGTTTTTCCAGGGGAAAATCCATGAGGAAACTTCTCTCTCAAGGACTGGTTTTTGTAAACAGATTCTGGTTCTCAAAACAACTAAAGCAGATGTCCTGAAAGTGTTTTTCTCTTTTGTTCCACCAATGGGACCAGAGAGGTGGTTCCTCTGGGCAATCCTGTTAATCTGTATAACAACACTTCATAAAAAAGGTTGCAAAAATAAAAGGCTTCTCTGCCTGGAGGAAAAACTTCTCACTGTGTCCCAGACTCTTCTTTGTCATGTCCCACAGGGACCGGAGTGTGCAAGAATGTAGCTAAGGGAAGAAGCTTCTATGTGGTAAGAAAAAGGATGATGGAATAGAGAAGGAAAAGAAAAATACTGAGGACTGGAGTGTTTTTCTGTACGGTCTTATCCTCCAAATTTCACAGGTCATCTAGGTCCTTTGTATCCCAGTTTTCCAGGACAGGAAAACAAAGTAGATCAGGAGGCTGCGGGACACCCCAGCCACTGCCTGGCCCCATGGAGCTGCCACCCCACCTGCCGGGGGGGCTGCATTTGGACACGGCAGCAGGACAGGCACTGACTCTGAGGGAGGGGAGGCAGAGCACAAGGAGCAGGAGGAGGAAGGAACATCAGGGGAAATGGAGATTATGCCTGGAAGGATGGGGATTATCTTTGAAGGATTTTGCTTGGGTCACTGAAGAAAGGAAGGATTTTGCAGAAATCTCAGCAGCTGCCAGAGCATGAGCACCCACAGGCAGTGAGGGGGGCTACAGGAGTGGCACAAGAAGCCCCAGCAGCACTTGCTCAGAAAGGCACAGCAGCTGAATGCAAGAAGGGAGGAGGAAAAGCCAGGGAAGAATTTCTAGAGCCCCTCAGGGATGAACCCCAGGAACCCAAGGGGGCCCCAGGACCCAGTGTCAGCCACAAGCACCTGGCTGAGGCATTGCCCTCCTGGCCAGGGGAGAGCTGACCCAAACAGCCCCTGGCAAGGAAGCAGGGATCCATCTGCAGCCCACAAGGACACTGCAAGCACACACAGCAGCACCCTCAGCAGCAGCAAGCCCAGCCCTTGATGGACATGCATTGTTAGGGGGGGAAGAGCTCCCATTACACCAGGGACGCACCACACTGGAGCCCTTGAGAATGTTCAGGGTGGGTCTGCATCTAGGGGAGTCCTTTCCTGATGGACAAGGATTCATATGCTCTGAATCCTAGACCTAAGGGGGAAAAATGGCAAAAATATCTGTGATTATTCAGGGGATAATTAGGAAAGATGAGCAGGTGTGTTTTATTCAGCCACTATTAGCAGATGGGGGGCATGGGTTTGAAACGCAGGAATTATTTGCTCACAATTGTGATTTTAACTTACTGGGAAGGGATTTGATGGCTAAATTGCAAATGCAAATTAATATAGCAAAAGGTGATACAAAGGCTAGTTCTCTTGTACCTTTGTGTCAAATGTCTGCCATGGCCTAGGCTGCAGTGAACCCGGAAGTGAGGACAGCCCAAGGGAAATAAGGAAAACTAAATATGCTGCCTCTCCAAATTTCTCTGAAGCAACAAAGACAAGTAGTGTCTAAAAGCAATACCCTGTTCCAAGGGAGGGGAGGAAGCGCTTACAGCCTATTCTTGAGTCCCTGCTAAAGGCAGGGCTTTTGGAGACTGGGATGGCTCCCTAGAATGCTCCCATCCTGCCAAACAAGAAACTAGATGGAATCCAGAGAATGCTGCAGGACCCAAGAACAAGAAATGAGATTATTAAACTATTAAACACCCCACAGTCTCAGATCCTTACACACCATCCTGAACCAGGTTCCCTCCTCACACTGCTGCCATTCAGTAGTGGATATAAAAGATGCTTTCTGGAGATGCCCACTCACACAGGATGGAAACACTGTTTTGCCTTGGAGTGGAAACAAGAGGTAGAAGAGAAAATGGTGAAGACATGGACAGTCCTTCTGCAGGAATGTACGGAAGCACCGGCCTTATTCGGGCAAGCCTTGCAGGATATATCAAATAAATTTACCTCACCCCAAGGGACTGGGTTAATGCAGGATGTGAATGACTTTATCCAATCAGGAGGACAAGGAGAAGTAGCAGAAGAAGCCTCTGTGCAATGCCTTAATTTTCAGTTTAAAAAGCATCTTTTGAGTATTTAAAAAAAATGTGCAAATGGTGGAGAAAAAGGTTAAAAGTTTAGTATGTACCTTGAAGGATTGTGGTGCATTCACTCAGAAAGGGTCTGTGAATCTCAGAAATATCGTTACCCAGGACAAAAAAGGAGCTACAATAATTCTTAGGATTAACAGGGAATTTCAGGAACAGATTCTCTGTTCTAGCCAGAACATGGCAGGACTTTTTAGAGCCAGACATCCTCAGTGTTAGGTTATGGACAAGGGAAAAAGAACAAAGTTGAGAAATGAAAAGACAAAATCATTGATGCCCCAGCCTTGGCTCTTCCACACTCAGAAAATAAATTTGAATTGTATGTGGATGTTAAGCAGGCTGCCACTGATCCTGCCCTGAAGGCAACGCAGCAGCAGCCAGGGCTCCACAGCAGGGGAAGTCCCTTGGCTTGCCCACAGATCCTCTGCTGAAATCCTCTGCAGTAGTGGGCTCCCTGAGACATCAGTTTTGAAAAACTAAGGATTTTTTTAGGAAAATTAAAGACTATAGCTGCTGAAGTAAGTAAACAGTTAACAGAAGGAGATCTTAGATAAGCTATCTTGGACCCAATAACTTACTTGCTTGTCAATTTTGTGTCTATGTAAGCTGTGCTTATAAATGAGAAACAAAATGTGGTAAATATCCAAAAGACACAAGATAACAGCAGACATCCTGTCTATTGAGGCATAAGAAAGCAGTTTTCCAAAGATTCGTTTCTCACGCAAGCATTGAAAAGGGGAAAAGCTCAGAATGAGGAAGAGCCATTTTACTTCCTCATTTCTAGTGACCCCACCCCAGAACAGACCCCAGACTCATTCTGAAGAACAAAATACGCATGCTTAATAGCCTTTCTGCCAATTAGCATACAAAGCAGAGAAGAGGAGGTGACAGGGGTATGAATATGCATTTGTACTTTGGGTATTCAACACTTGTGTGAATAAAAGGCTTTGTACTTACCTGTGAACTTTACAACGCATATTAGGGAATTATCAATACCTGGCCATAATAAACATACACTTTCTAACTTCAACTATTAGAAAGTCTTTTGTCCGTCCCAGTTGAATATCGATATTACATCAATATTGACATTTTAATAAATCAACCCTCCTTTTGCAGCTCCAGGCACTGCTGGCCTATCCTTGCTCTACTCTTGGAGCTTCAGGGCTTTCTGTGCCTGCACTTGCCACAGCTGCTGGGGAAGGCAACGTGAGAATTCCACTCTGGCTCTCAATTACACTCACACTCTGGGCCGGCTGGGATTAGATTCTGGGAAATATACCCAGTGTAAAATTATTTTTTATTTTCACCAGTCAGGCTTCCTTTACTTTTGGCTTGTGGAAAGGAATTTCAAAGTATTTTTTAAGAAATGTTCCACCACTCAGCAGAGTGGGAAGACACTCAACAGACTGGGAAGAGCCCAAAAGATTCCCACAAAGATAATGGCCAGCAACAAAACATCAATTCCCAGCAGCAAACACCAACCAACAGCTACCCCAGACACTGCCCCTGGCACAGCTGGAGACACCTGGTCTGGTAAAAGCAGAGCAGGAAATCCAGGAGTGGGGACATAATTAACTTCAGAGGTGAAGAAATCCAAGTGCAACAGGAAACCAAATACTAAGAATGCCACAACTTTGAAGCAGTGAACACTAAATCAATGGATTTCTATGGGTTCAGATTGCAAAAAGTTTAGGAAAATGCTAGAGAAGCTCATGTGTCATAGAATGATTTTCTCTGCACACCCGGGCTGTGTGTGGATGAAATTATTTCTGTTGCACATTCTGGCCAGAATCAAGTTATGCCTTGTTTCTCTAACACTAAAGATATTCTTGGAGAGTTTTTGCTTTTCCCGCAGTTTTAGTGACAAGATTACATCATTAGATTAGAAAACTTTTTTCTTATCTAATTAATAATTAGATTAGAAATTTTTTTTCTAATATTCATATTTTTGTGTTGTCAGACTTGGTAGAATCAATTTTGTGCCCTATGGGAAAACATAATAAAAACTTGATTGCTTTGGAAACTTTTTGTGTGTGTTTGTGTGTGGCTCTAAGTGATGACAAAATGATAGCATGGGATTTTCGATCTTCACACTTGTGACCCTTTAACTTGTAAACAGTTACATGAATAATGTTAAAAACAAAAGGAAAATCATAGCAGATGTTGAGCTGATGGGACCACATGTGAGTCATCCCATGGCTGCCCTGGAGGAGAAGTTTCCTTTCAGGCAGCCACAAGAGGAGCTTTAAAAATGCAAATTAACACTGCAGGGGCAAAACGTGGACAATTCACCAGGATCTTCCGGCCTTTGAGAGCAATTGGGCTGATTCCCTCTGCCCCTCACCCCAAGCTCTGCCTGCTTGCAAATGGAATTTGCACAGCTAAAGGCACACGGGGTGACCTGGAACTGGAGCCGCTGGGAGCTGGGGCTGAGGCCGGGATGGAGCGGGCAAACTGCAGCCCCATCAGGAGCCCAGGCCGGAGCAGGGGATGTCTGAAAGAGGCCCCGAGCCCATGAGAAGCTCCTGCAGAGCCGGGGAAGTGGATCCTGGTGGGACTTGGAAGCCCGTGGGGATCCCGGCTGTCGCAGCCTCTTCCTCAGGGCCTGCGTCCCCTGGGAGGGACCCCGGGCTGGAGCACGACAGGGATTCCTGTCCCTGAGGGAGAGGCATTGCCAAGACCCGTGTTCATCTCCTGTGCCCCTGGGTGAGAAGTGGAGAGGGAATTGAGAATACAGGTACAACCGGGAAGGAGGGAGAGGTGGGGGGAAAACGTGTCCGTAGGAATTACCTTCTCATTCTACTCCTGTGATAAATCTGATAATAAATTCAATTAAGTTCCCCAAGTCAAGAGTGTTGTGCCCGTGACCAGTGACTGAACTATCCCGACCCTTATCCAAACCCTCGAGCCTTTCCTTAAGTGTTCTGTTCCCTGCACAGGAGAGGAAGGAGATTCACAGAGTTTTGGCCTCTTTCCGGCATCCCCTGCTCCAGCCCGGACTCACCCCCGGCTCCTAGCGCCCTCAACTCCCGGTCACCCCGAGCTGCCGGCGCTTCAGCGGAGCACCGGCTCCTCGGCCTCCTGACCGGACCGGGCGGGGCGCCGGGGCCGCGCCTCAGCCCAGGGCTCCAAGGAATGGCGGAGTTCGGGCAATGGAGGCGAGTCCGTGCCGTGTGCAGAGCCCGTCGCTCGCTGCCATTGGGTGTTGGTGGCGTCACTCGTGGGTGCCGCGCGTTGATTGGGCAGAGCGGGAACAAGCCCCGGCCCGCTGCTACCGCCAGCAGGGCGGCCGCGGCGAAGCGAAGGGGGCATTGGCGGAGCGTCCGTGCGGTCGTGACAGCGGCGGCAGCGGCCGGAGCCCGGGGAGGAGGTGGCGGAGCTCGGAGGCGGCCCCAGTGCAGGTGGGAGCCACGGTGGGTTCTCCGGGGGCTCGGGGCTCGCTGCGGGCGGAGGGGGCGGCAGTGGGCTCTGTGAGGTTGGTTGTGCCGTGCCCGGCCCGTGTTGGGCCTGGGCTGAGGGCGCTGCTGGAGCGGCTGCCCGCGGTGTCCTTGGCGCCGGGGCGTGGGCAGGAGGCGGTGGCGGAGCAGCGCTGGCTCGTGGCGGTTGCTGTCGGTAGGACGGAGGTGGCTGTCCTGTGCCTGAGAGTGTGCGGGAGAATTCCTGGCGCCTGAGGTTTCTGGCCCCAAAGGAGACAGAGGAGTCCTGTGAAAGTGACTTTATTCCTGACTAAAGGGAGAGGCCATGGGGCGTTTGCCATGCGGCTTCTCCAGTTATTGTAGTACCAGCCTTCTTCTAATCCTAGTTTTCCTGGCCACATATCCTTGTCCCTTTTCCCAGTGGCAGAGGCGTTTGGAAGGTTCAAACTTCCTGATCCACCTGTTGCCTGTCCCTCTTAAAAGGGCACCCGCTTTTTTGTGTATCATCAGATATTCATGGCTCTGTTAAGTCTTTGTTCATCTCGAAATTCTGGAATTTAGCAGGACCTTATCTGAGCAGCAGTCCTTGTCAATTAGTAACATTTTCTGACTAGGACGGATAGTAGGAAGAAGAGTGTGAAGAAGAGTAGGGACACAGTAGGAGGAACAGGAAGAGGAAGCCCCGCAAGGTTTCACCCCTCCCTGTATCTGCAGCCCCTCAAGCCCAAAGAGCGTTTCCCCTCCCACATGCAGTAGGTGACCAGGGAGGGTGATCCACGATTTTCACGGGGGTGAATCTTGGTGTTTCTGAACTTTATTGGGCTAAATGTTGGCGCTTTGGTTTTTTTGCTGGGGCTGAATCTTTGTATACTGGAGGGGGTTTTTGGCTGAATCTTGTTTGAGAAATTTTTGATCTGTGTCTTGATGTTTGGAGGAGTTTTGGACTGAATCTTGGTGTTTTGGAGGTTATTACAGACACGAGAATTCCAATGACTTCCTGAGATGAACATTGGCAAGGAGGTATAGCCAGCCCAAGGTGCTCTCCTCTTGTTTCCCTCCCCCCCCCCAAAACAGGAATTTTGTTTCCCAAGCTTTGGCCAGATGGAGGAGGAGGAAAAGCCCCGGAGATCCTGCACGAGGAGGGGCTGCAAATCTAGCCAAGGGAGATGCAAGGAGGAAAGAGCCTCCCTGTGCCAGGAAGGTGGTCAGAGATCCAGCCGGAGCTCAGAGCTGGTGGAGAAGCCTCACAAATGCTTGGAATGTGGGAAGTGTTTCAGAAAGAGCTTCAACATGATCCGGCACCATGTGATCCACAGTGCGGAAAAGCCCTATGAGTGTAGAAAATGTTGGAAGAGCTTCAAAGGTATGTCTGTTCTGGTGCAACACCAGAGGATCCACACTGGGGAGAGGCCCTATGAGTGTAGGGAATGTGGGAAGTGCTTCAGCGACCGCTCCAACCTGATCCGGCACCAGAGAATCCACACTGGGGAAAAGCCCTATGAGTGTGGTGAATGTGGGAAGACCTTTAGAAGTAGCTCCAACCTGATGCAACACCAGGGGATCCACACTGGGGAATGGCCCTATGAGTGTGGGGAATGTGGGAAGAGCTGCAGCGACCACTCCAACCTGATCCGGCACCAGAGGATCCACACTGGGGAAAAGCCCTATGAGTGTGGGGAATGTGGAAAGAGCTTCAGGCAAAAGGGCCACCTGATGCAACACCAGGTGATCCACACGGGGGAAGGGCCCTACAGCTGCTTAGAATGTGGGAAGAGTTTTGGGTGGAGCTCTGACCTGAGAAAACATCAGCTCATCCACACTGGGGAGAAGCCCTACGAGTGTCCCGTGTGTGGGAAGAGGTTTCAGATCAGTTCCACTCTCATCAGACATGAGCAGATTCACACAGAGGAGAGGCTGTTCCGTTGCCCCGACTGTGGGAAGGGCTTCAAGCTCAACTCCACTCTCACTGTCCACCGGCGCATCCACACCGGGGAGAGGCCCTACAAGTGTCCCCAGTGTGGGAAGAGATTCTCAGTCAGCTCTAACCTGACCCAACACCAACGGAGTCAGCACTAAGCGAAGCCCTGCGAGTGCCCCAAGTGTGGGAGGAGCTTCGTGACCCGCTCCAGCTCCGTCCCCTGTGGGAGGATCAGTGTTGGATGATCCCCAGTGACCACCATTGGGCAGGGCTGTTGCGGTGGGTTTTAGGTTTATCCCTGTAATAGGTATGTTGGTTTTGCCCAANGTGGGTTTTAGGTTTATCCCTGTAATAGGTATGTTGGTTTCGCCCAAGTTACCCCCATTTTATTGTTGTGATGGTTCAGCCCCATTCTAGCAAGTTCTAGGGCTCTGCCCTTATACATGTCAATCTCCCAGACCCATGCCCACTTCCCTGTCATGTTATCCCCAGCCCCACCTGTTCTTCCAGAAAGTTCCCTGTCTGTTGCCCAAACCATTCCCCTCTCTGGAATTCCCCTAATCCCTTT
>VWYI01043721.1:162-68407 GCA_013399455.1 Anthoscopus minutus | reverse complement strand
AAGCTGGAGGGTACGGATGTTCAGGGTCTGGATTCAGCTGGCAGTTGATGTCACAGGAGTTAACAGTTGTAGGGGATTTTCAAAATGGAATGACTTGCATTAGTGGTGAATTGGATTGACCCATGGCTTCTTAAAATATAGGAAAAATTAGCTTGGAAAAACACATTACCTTATTAATTTATTCCTTGCATGTCTGTTCTTTGAATTATGATACCCTCTACTTTCTATTGCATTGCCTTTTCCTTCTTCCATATTTTTTCCATATCAGATTAAAAGTTAGTCAGCGTAAAGTATAAAAATGTTAAGGACTTTGGAAACACCTGGCTCCATGCATCCATGCCTAATCCAGCGTACTGGAATGGTCAATTTAATGACAGCAACTTGGAGAAGGAATAGTGACAGTTCTCTGGAGAAAATAATCTGTAGACTTTATCCTCTGACAAAAGGAAAAAAAGTTTGATTTTAACAGCTGTAAAATAATATGTGATGTTGCTGTGGAGTCTAGGTAGCTGTTCCAAAAGTTTCATTTAACACCACATTTGACTATGTTCACAATAGAATTTCTTTAAGGGATAGATTATTACTTCAGTATTTGTTATTTCAACATCACATTGATGTGACTGTCACTCATTCTTTAATGGTTAATCACATGTATATTTATTGGGGTACTTTAAATTGGGATCAATAAGTAATAAAAACTTAAGAATTCCTGCTACACAGTACATAGAACTATTTTAGAAATTTTCCAATCATACTGATCTTTGAGATCATGCTTACTTAAGTCAGCATTTTCACACTCACCTAAATTAGTCACCTGCAAGGGAAATTCTGTCTTCTTTGATTTCCATTTGACTGAACATGATTAAAGTTCCACCTATAGGCTGTATTTAAGCACCTAAGTTTGTAGTCTTCTTTTTTAGACATGTCAAACACACATCATTCCTACAAAAGTCAATAGATGCTATATATGTTCAGCATTCCTGGCACCTGGAATGAATTTTAGATCTAATTCTGCAGGTGTTCCATGTCAACAAAGTATTGCACCTGCCCAGAATTACCAGTAGGGCTACACTCAACAGCTGACGTTTGTGTATTTTAACCAGTTGCTCAAAGCTCAACAATGACCATTTTGGTTGTTTCCTCTCCCCCACCCCCGAACTATTCTATATGCTATTATTCCATTTTCTTGTAACACATCTGTCCATTTGTTTTAGACATTATAACTTGGCATCTATGCCTCAAATTTGCTTAAGCAAATTACCAAGCATGTAAACTGCTGCTTCCAAGATCACTTCAGCATAATCTACTGTGAATTTCACAGATGCAAATTTCATTGGAATTCTTGTCATGGCAAATATCAACATACTGCCATGGCCAATTGTTACTCTTTATGATAATCTACACAGAACTCCTATTTTTTTTTCTGACATAGAACCTCTCTCTTATAAGAATCCTCATTGTACCAGAATTGACCCGTCTAGTCCTTAGTCTTCCTGCAGGAATTCTTGAAGGTCTTTCAGGCATCCATCATGAGCTCTTCTGATCTTATTGTTGGTGATCTTCTTGTGTGTTACATGAAATTGAAATCAGAATGTGTTATCTATGCTGCCTCACCCAAATACACCTTGGAAGGAATAGCATAAATGCCATCTTGAAATTATGTCGATTATATTTCTACTACCTTTGCTGTTCTAATACCTCGAACAGAAAATGTTAAGTCAGTAAACTTACCCCATAAATGAAAGCAACTGCTTTCCTGTCACTCTTTTCAGGGTAAATGTTACTTTCTGATAAGAAAAACGGCAGATAGGCAGTTGCTTTGAGAAGCTCATTAATAGGGACAAGGCTGATTTATTTATTTATTTGTTTGTTTATTTGATCTCAGAGAAAGGTTAGAAATATGATATCAAATTATAAAAAGTTATCCAAATGATTACTGAGCCATTTAAAGCCCTATCTTCTCTTTAATACTGTACAGTAGCTGTCAGTTATCTTTAGAATAAAGCTTCTATTCCAGTTTTCTTAGCTAAGCTATATTACAGCAAATGTTTTACTTTTAAGAAGTCTACAGATCTGTTCACTTTTATCTCTCCTTTCAAAAAAATACAGATTTTTCTATTAGATGTTTAAATATATTTGGAATTAGAACAACAGAAGCCAGCCTGAAGTACAATAAAAAAATTAAATGTCTGCTTTGATTGCATTTTTACTACACAAACCCACAAGGTCAAATACTATCACTGTAAGCACACTTTCGGCACACACATAAAAATAATCACGTAATGCATACCCAGATGCTTAATGGTAAACTATCCTTTTGAACACTCTGAATAAGGGCTATGATTCCAAATAGCAGATAGGTTCAGCTCCAGCAGCTGCGGTCACTGCTGCCTGAGATACCTGCCAGAGGTTACCATCCTTCTGCTGCTCCCCAGCTAGTGAGCTCTCAATGAATTCATAGACTAACTCACAGACTAATACTGAACCAGCTGAGGAGAGAGAGAAACTCCATGCAGCTCTCTAACATCTGGCAGGGAAGCAGACCAGGCAATTGGTACAAGGAGTCAAAACCCCTGGCAGCCAAGGCTAGTTCTATTTAGACGGGAAATCAGAGCCCAAAGATAAAGCTCAGTCAGCTGTAATATGCCTACCTCATATAAGTGCAAACCTATGCTCTATGGCTTGCAGTGACTTGAAAGGATAAGCAAACCTTGTAACAGTAAAGTGCAGCAAAAAGGTCTATGTAGAAACTGACAGTATTTTTAAAGTCAATGAATTCCAGATTAATAAATGCTGACCAAGCCAGATTGTGACCCTTGTCGCACAGGGAAGTCCTTCCTTTTGGGAATTTCACATTCATACTTTTTTGGGGTTGATTTCTTTCTGGCCATTTCTTATTTTAATGGCCTTTTTGGGGCCACTGATCAGTGGGCTGGTGTTCTTGGTTTGTGGTTTCAGGGCTCCACTCTGACCACTGCGTCCTGAATTCTGGTTCTTACTGCGCGCAGTTCGCCGCTTTTGTTCTTGGAGTCTCTGCTCCCACCTCTGTAGAAATGCAGAAGACAAAGAGGATGAGTTAGGGAAGGACTAAGATTATATCTTAATGAAAACTACCTTGAACCACTGATTCTAGTGTTGCCTTTAATAGTTTCATGCTCTATATGTCAAGGCCATTGATATGAGCATGTTATGGCTATTTGCAGGGAGAACCTTCCACATGTTCGAAGTTAGAGGGAGTTTCCACAACACCAGTGGATGGAAATGACAACTGCCCATCTTGTGTTCATGCTGCATGTGAGTGCCTTTACAGAAATAGAGGAGAGCTATTGGAACTCCTTTGCAAGGCCTTTCTTTGCTGTCGTGCTGAATATGCTACTTGACTTTTCCTCAGAAAAGTCTACAGGAATCAAATTATCCTTTCACAATATATATTTACACACCCAGCTACAAGGGGAGCTGGTATTTACTTTCTGCTTCTGCTTTTCCCTGGGGTGTAGGGGACTGGACATAAACCAATCTATGTTACAGACAGACAATAGCAATGATCACAGTGAAATCACCGTGTTGAGAGTTGCAATGGCATGGTTTGAATAATGCATCCCTAGCTTTATTCGGCAGCATCCCCAAGACATTTTGAAATACCATGAGCCTACCAAAGACTACAGCCTTCAGATTTTCAAACCCAATGGTGTAGTAATTACAAAATAGGTTTTTACAGTAAGTTTAACTGGTCAGCTATCCAAAACATGGAGGGATCCATAAAGCACCAACAGAGACTGCAGACTTGCACCTCTAGGAACAGAAATATCTATTTTAAGGTAAAAAAAGTAGGTAGTAGAACCTGGAAAGGGTCTCACCTCTCCCCTCTATTATCTTTCTCTTCTGAAACTCCTAAAGGCAAGGGATTTACCCAGTGATAGAGCAAGAGAAGTGCTCTCCAGCATCCCTATTCAGTATCTCTGCACTGACTTTGCTGCTGCAGCTCAGACTCTTGTCCTGGCTAGAGAAAATATCAGCCATGTTGTGGTTATGTTAACAGCTGTCATCTGTGGTGGACAGGCAGCTCAAAACATCCATTTTAAGTGGTAACTCAAGACAAAATTTGGATCCAAGTATTCAGATAAATGATGGGCATTAAAATAAAGCCACTGTGATACCTACCTCCATACTGGCTTTGTGTGGTCAGTGTCATTTTATGCAACTTTATAAAACCAAAACTATCAGCAGACGTTTAGTTGTGTCCCACTCAAACATGCTTAAATGAGGAGTTAGTTTCTGAAACTATTAATATGAGAGGAAATGACATGTGCTTTGAGGGGTATTTTGTTTGGCAGTCATGCATCTGTTTGACAATCAGAAAACTAATGCCCAAACATGATTCAAGACACAATTAGAAATGACAAAACAGTGTGAGGAGGTGACTAAAACACACTGTGCGCCAGTAACAGGCCATTAAGTTGACAGCTAAAGGAATTCAGGAATCCAAGCCATATGTCAATATTCTTCTAAATCCCACATGGCATCCTCTGCAATTGCCATGTATTTATTTTTTAAAGATTTAAAGCATGTTTTCTTTTCTGCACATAGGTTTCACATGAGTAAGTGAAAAGTGTATGAGAGAGAAGCACTGAATGCAATTTCCTGTAAGAAATTGGTCTGTAATCTAAAAGCTTCTGCTTATGGATTCCTACGTTTCTTTTCCTCCTCTCTACCAATTGCCAATCCTCTCATAATTAAAACATACATATACGTCCTTAAACACATTTGTATGTCCTTAATGCTCTGAAAACCTTTCTGAATTCCAAAAATAACTTTCTTCCATCTCTAAAAGCAGGAATAAGACTCAGACCTTCTCACAATCCATCCTTTCTTTCCATTAAAAAGAGGACTTTACAAGTAGAGAGTGACATCAAGTGCTATGCTGAAGCCCCAAAAAGTAGGGGCATCTGCTCTGCCCGTCACCTATGACTCTATACTAAAGACTTTCCCTTCCAATATTTCCTGAATCCAGACAGACAATGCCCAGTCCTTTGGGTGGGTCTTAATAGGGAGCACCTGGTGAGAAGTGTGTCCCCAGCCTGCAATATTTAATGCAGCAAAAAACATTAATCCAGTTCAGGAGATTTTAAATTCCCTTCTTATCTAATGTGGGCTGTGTACTCATCTGCATATTACCTTCACTTTCATATCATCACTTTTGTGGTAGCAGGGATATGAAAGAAATTCCTAGAGATATTATTGTAAGAAACCAGAGTTCACACAAAGATCATCCTACAGGGTAAAATTTAATAGAAATGAAATTTTAGAGACCCTAAACCACAAGATTAAAGTATTCAAATTTTCACTTATACTTGGGTAATTATGAGGGATGAAAATGTTCAAGTAAAAATAATGATACCCCCCCACCCCCCAGAAGAGTTAGAGATAACTGGAAGTCAAAGTTAATCAATACTGAAGTAAAACAAAGGTGTTTAACTTCTTATCAAGAACATTAGCATTCTTTTCTTTGGTTGCATTTACCTTAAATCTTCTGTTTAGTTGGTCCTTCCATTTTTCAACTAGACATCCATCAAGAAGCATCAACCTGAAAATTAAGAAATACACACAAGTTATAGAATTCCTGAGATGTCATTCCAGATGATTTAACCAAGACTGGGGTTGAAATGCACCTACAGCTACTGGTACTGACAGGTTTTATGTATGGGATGATGGGATACTGGATGTCTTTCTGTGTGTTTGTATGAAGAGTAGATTAAACTGATACATTTTACTTCTGACTTTAAAAAAGAAGCTGTTTCAGATGCACCAGGTAATATAGCTTAGCTGAAAAATAGTAATATAATTATATGATCACTTACAATTGAATCTATTTCTACCTATAAGTACATGAGGGTTGCAGTATGTGTTTCCTACATCTAACTCCTTAATAAGTGCTGTAGGGTGAATTTGGAAGACGTATGGTTAGTGCTACTTGCCATACTTACCTACCAGTGAAATCTGGCTAGCTCCTGCATGAAAACATTGAGTCTGGATATTATGAAATGAACAAAGCAAAAATGTGACTATTAAATATATATACCTTAAACATCTCCTAAAGCAGCTTATTCTAAAGCAGTCTGATGTCACACCTTCCACATCCCAATCTAGAGACAACTTTTAGAGGAGAGCTTTTGGTTGGTTGGTTGGTTGGTTGGTTAGTTGGTTGGTTGGTTGAGATACCAGGCCTTAACACGCCCTAATATATAAATTTCACTAAAACTCTGGGGGGCTTTACTCAGACACCAGTGTTGGCAGGAAACATCAGGATATCATTATAAATGCACACAACATCACATAATCCTGCTCTGGCTGGTGAAGGTTAAACAGTGTAGCAGGGCCTGACCTCCAGTTTCCATGAACACAGTACAAAATGCTGCCTCTCATAGTCACTAGCCAATGTGCATCCAGTTTGATTAAACATAAAAGGCCTAACATGAGTGAAAACCCTGGAGAATCAGGACCAACATGTTGCACTTTTCCTTTTCTTTCTTTCCAAAGAGAAATTAGAGGACTAACGTACAGGATTGACACCAAGGCCACGCTGCCATGAATGAAACCACAACATGGGGTACGTCTGGCACAGCTTTGGCTCAGGTGCAGGTCAGTGGGACTCTAAGCCTAACAACAGGCAATAGGTATTTTGCCATTGACTGCAGAGAAGGTACAGCTTCCGCTCATTCTGCCTCTGTGATTTTAAAAAACTGCTGTAATTCAAAACCTTCTGTTTGCCTGCCACTGAGTTCAACAGGAAGCACATATAATAGTTTCTGTTTCTTTTTTAAATCCATTTCAGTACACTATATGAAATTAAAAACCTCAATGACCTTTAAAAACCATCACAAGATATTTAGTGAATTGCATGTTTTTCCATAATAATGGAGATGCCGATTGTGATCTTTGACTTATGAAACTTCCCTTTCCTAACAGCCTCCAAAGGATCCTCTGCAACCCAGAGCTCTTCCGTCGCTGTTCTGGTCATAGTCCGTCTACATGAGTCAGAGCTTGTATTCCTAAAATGACTAACACACATTCTACATTAATATTTGTGAAATACTTCCAGACCTGGAGGGGCAAAGAGTTAGGTAGTAATAAAATACTGTGTTTGCTAGCTCACCAAAAAACAAGTTAAAGCAGTAACATATCAGATGGCAAATTTTAGAAACACCTATAAAATGCTCCCAAAATATCAACATAAAGCTCGTTAAAAATATGGTCATGGCCCATCACATCCCACATGTGGATGTTCTGTGGTCCTTACAAGTATGCATGACCAACTAACAGCAACATCACAGTATGCAAAACCAGCCTGCACATTTTACAGACAGCATTCCCTCCAAACCACAAAACATAGGCCTACACAGAACCTAAAACACCACAACCTGCCCTGCTGGCATCTACTGGTGCACTTGGGGTGCTAATGGGGATGGGACATCCCCTTCTGCTTCAAGGAACCAGGGAGAAAAGAGAGCTGTGATTCATCACTCCTTTCCCTCCAGACCAGCATGCTGGATTTCCTTCCATGCCTGGGGCTAGGCCAACTGCCAGATGAAAGGTCTGGTAAAGTCAGTTTTGTTTTGTTTTTTTCTTTTAATCATACAGCAGGACTGGCAAGCTGCTCTGAGAGTGTTTACTTTTCATCTGCCATCCGGGAGCTTTGAGCTCCAATGGCTGCAGCTTTGGCTGGTCCCAGTATGGCTGTGGGATCAGAAACATCTTGTTGATGACACTGGTCCAAAGTATGGACAGGCCAGTGGAGAAGACCTGGCCCTGACTCCAGCAACTCTGCTGACAGAAGATGTGTATCATCTCCTGCCCACTCCCTTGGTGAGACAGAACAAAGCCTTCCATGTGGTTCTGCTAACACAGACCATCATCTACAGCCACTGTTGGGCTTGCTGCACACAAAGCAGCTCATCCCTATGGAAAGCGGTCCTGGAAAAACACTCCCAACCTGGAGATGACTGAACTGCTGCATGATGCCCTATCAATATGCTGTCAGTACCTAATGCCATCACATTTTATGCTCTTTTCTTGAAAAAAATTTTGTAGACACCACATCATGGCACAGAGGCTGATGAAGTGGAGAAAGGCAGCTGTGAAGGCAATGGAAACACATATGCATATAATTGAGTTATCCTAAGAAAAACTACCAGCAAATCAAGCCTATGATGAGGAAGAAAGCTTTGCTGGTCCTCCTTCCGGTCTATCACAGTCAGCTCTAACACTTTTCCACAGCATACCATCACAGCTCACCTTGAGCGCCACTCATAGCACATGATGAGAACATCCTGCTTTGGTTGAAGAGGTGGGCACTGGCAGGAGGAATTTGTAAGAAGAGGCACTTGGGACAGAGGAATTGGCGTTGAAGACTTGAGTATGTCTTTGACTTCAACCACAGTCGTTATCTCATTGCAGTTCCCTCTTTCTATGCTTTTTACTTTAGCGTGAATGACTGAAATAGAAAAATAGAGGCACAAGAACAATGAACAGTCTTAGAAATTTAAACACATCTCAAAGTTAAATAAAAGATATTGAATTGGAAGCTGTTGTTTTGGTTGTGAAGCTAGGACCACTTCTGCCTGTGTGGGCATGAACAGCGGCTTAGAATAACAGAGGCCCGATCTTGATTTGGTTTTCAGCAGCACTGTTGACAACTGTGAAACTAAACATGTGCTTAAATCTTGGCCACATCAGGGCAACCAATCTCGCCTGGAATCACACACACAAACAGCCCCTTCAACTCAGACTTGAACAAACCTTAGAGTAAATCCAACCCATTCTCCAGCCACATCTGGCTGTTTCTGATTAAGTAATAAATAATTTACTTCAATCAGTTGTCATGA
This sequence comes from Anthoscopus minutus, assembly GCA_013399455.1. Taxonomy (NCBI): domain Eukaryota; kingdom Metazoa; phylum Chordata; class Aves; order Passeriformes; family Paridae; genus Anthoscopus; species Anthoscopus minutus. The sequence goes on along the minus strand of VWYI01043721.1, from coordinate 59,525 downwards.
ATTCAGTCTTTTCAATAATAAAATCACTTCCTGAAGACTGTAACCAGGAAATATAGTATTTTCTTAAAAATAAGAAACAAGGGAAGGCTAGAAACAATAGTCAAAAAACTAACAGGCTTAGGATTGCCATGATTCACTTGAGCTATACTTTTTGTTTTATCTTTTGCCTTTGGATTTGAGAGCTCCTTATATAAATGAGACACTGAAATACATCTGACTCTGAATACACAATCATTTGTACTTTTACCTATCATTGAGGAAAACTGCATGTCTGCACAGATGCAAGAACGTGAAACTGTGGATTGCTCTGAAGTCAGCCCTGGCTGACTTTGTACTTACAAACCCTGGCATTACCTACCACTCCAGCATTTAATCTCTTCTCTCTTGTGAGAAATACCAGTTATAATAAATTATGATTTTTACATAAAAGATTTTGTCTCTAGGAAATGTCAAAATAGAAAATGCTCTACTGTCCAAACATTCTTCAGTGAAAAAAGCACAAGAAGTGCGTAGACCACAGGGTGATCAGCCTGCCCCTGACCACTGGGTCAAAAGCCTTCACATGAACCTCATACCATTTGAAATAAACTTCACACATAGAAAACAGGAGATCAGCACTTTTAATGCAGTCTGGGGTTTATGTGCTACCTTTATCAGGACATGTATAACAGACACAAAACCTGTGAGGAGTTTCACTTTTGGAGATTAATAATCCATTTTAAAGTCTGATTGGTTCTGATACTTAAAAGTATGATTTGGACGTATGTCTTATTTTAAAGGTTTTTAGAAAAAAACTGATTGATTTTCAACTCCTTAAATCTCGTCCCTAATTCATTTTCCATATAAATATGTCTATCTCAGAGGGTGCAGAATAAAAATTTACATCTCAAAAACAAAATGTTGATTTCAGAAATTCAATGGAATTAAATTTTGGACCCCAACATACAGGTTTGACGCCAGTCAAACACTCCCACTGAAATCACTGGAATCAGAATTTACACAGCTAACACCTGTCTTTCATTTTGGAAATGTCATTTGATATCACTACTTTGTCATATGGCAACTGTGGAAGCTCACTGTTCCACCTAAACATATCTCTACATTGTACTGACGCAGATCAAGGAATTATATAAAAATAATATGCCGTATAAATGCACTAAAATGTTGTGATGAACAAAAATTTGTACAATTACCTAAAGCTAAGGGTTCAGCTTGATTATTCTCACCAAACATGTTAACAAAGTAGCAAATAGCTACAAACTTACTTTCCTTTGATATCAAGCAAACAGAAATTGAATGATATTATAACCCTACTGTAGAAGAACTGGATAAATGACTGGAAAAAAACCTGACATCTGAGAAAATAGCAGCAAAGTGCAAAAGGAAGCAATACTGCATATTGGATTCATAGTTAATAGGGGCTTTGTATTTACACTAGGTTTAATCTGGCATTTATCTAATCTTTAATTAGAGTTCTTCCTGACTCACACCATCAGAAAACTGAGGCAGGGGGAAGAGGGGTGAATACTTGTTTTTATTGCCAATATATCATGCAACATGTAATGTAACTATCAACCATCACCCTGGCTGGATGCTGCAAATTGTCACTGAATTCAGTTAATCTCAGACAACTCTGCTCCAGACAGAACTCTGGCTAATAAGTAAAACCATATATAAATTTCTAAAAACTTTACTTTGCTGCAGCTGGTTCACATTTACAAGTTTTTTCTGGGTAGCAAACCCCTGTTTATTCTACCTGCTGGATATAAACAGGAGCTGGCCAAGTCATCTCGCTCACATTGGATGTAATTGCCTTTACTAGAGTGACCTTTGCAGCAGCAACCACCCTTTCTGTAGAGCAGAAGGGGGCACATTACTAACATTTTACTGTTTTTGTCAGAAACACACCATCCTGTGTGCAATTACTACTACTGCCTGCACATGGTGTGTGCTACAGCTGGATTCTGGAAAAGTACAGCTAGGTATCCCCAAGCAAACACCCACTTGGAAAGGCTGTGTTGGAGCAGTCTTCTCATGCCAGACTTGCTGGATGTGGCCTGGTGTGGCTTCACCACACACACAGAGCTGCCTAACTTGCAGGGACACGAGGGTGTGGGACAGGCAAAGTGAAGCGTTTCTCCCATGCACTTACTGTAGCTGTAGTTCTTGGCCAAGTAGGTTGACAGCGTAGGCTTTGTCTTTTTGCACCTGCACCGCTCTTCAAAGAGAAGGGAGAAAGAATGAGGGGTGTCAGAGGGATGCTGTCTCCAGGGAGGTAGAGGCGGGAGGGTCATCCTAGACTCACCCTGCCCGCGGCTCCTGCAGTCAGGCTCCAGGGGTCTGTCTGGCACCATAAAGCCCTGTGTGAAGTCCGTCCACTTCATATCTGCAAACAGAGGTGTGTCGGGGGGTGAAAACTGTCGGTAGAGGCTCCAGGACTGGGGCGTGGGGGTCCCGCAGCCCCCCTGTCCCACCCTGGGGCGTCCCGCGGGGGTGGAGGGAGTCCTGCCTCCCACCTCTCGCTGTCCCCAGGGTTCTCACCCTCCGGCACGTCGGTGACGATGGCCTCTGGAGAGATGCAGACGCCGCGGTCGTAGACGGGGAGGTCGTCGCAAGCCAGGCTCTCGGGCCAGCTGTGGTTGTAGCGGCGCATGATGGGCTCGCAGCCATCGCGGGCGCGCTGGCAGACGGAGCGGCACGGCTTGATGGGGTCGTAGAGGAACTCCAGGGTGCAGATGGGGGCGTACATGGCGCAGAGGAAGAAGGGCAGGACCGGGCTGCAGCCGGTGGCTACCAGCTCCTCGTACTGTTCGATAGCGAGGACGGCGTTTTCCTGGGTGCTGTGGTGTAGGTGGTTGGGCATGCGGGTGATATTCCAGGGCATGGAGCGGCACATGGGGATGCGCACCGCCTCGCACGGCGCGCCCTGCGCCCGCGGGCTCACCCGCAGCCACAGGGACACCGCCACCAAGGCGCGCAGCATCCTCTTCCTCCTCCTTCTCCTCCTTGTCCGCCTCCGCCGCCCCGCGGGTCCCAGCGGCCGAAGGGCGCGGAGCGGCGCTGCCTCCCGGAGTCCCGCTGCAGTCAAGTCGCGGGAGCCGCCGAGCCGACAGCCATGGACATCGCGGGACCGCATTTATACCAGTGGCACGAGTGACGTGGGGCCGATCGCGCTCCCTTGGCAGCCTCGCTCCTCCGGGGGGTGGGGGGTGTGCGTGCATGTGTGCGTTTTGCTGTGCAGGCACGGTGACATCACCTCCACCCCGTTTAATCCCCCGGCGACATCACTGCGTCTCTCGGCCGCCGCTCCAGCTCCGTTTCAGTTTTCATCTGTGTCATAAATTCCTTCAGGTGGAAGGGGGCAGGGGGGAGGAAACACAAACCACACCGTTCTGCCGCGAGGCTCTGCGCTCCGGCGCGGGGAGAGGGAAGGCGACGGTAGGAACCGCGGCTTCTTCCCGTGGGGCTGAACTTTATACGCCGCGTTTTCTCAAGGGAGAAGAAAGTTTTTTGCGGGCTTGACGGAGCTCCGGCGGCTGTTCCCGACGCCTCCACGGGGTTGCAGAATTCCCTCCATGAGCTCGGCACGGACGGGGAGAGGCGTGAAGCGGACGAGTGGACATACGGGGTGGTGGCTCGTGGCCCGGTTTGCTCGGGACAGGGGAAGCGGCGGCTGCCGAGCCGTGCCGGGAGCGGGCGGCGGGGCCGGGGCAGCGCGGAGGCGCTGTGCGAGCAGTCAGCCCCGCTCCCCCCGCCTGTGTCCCCTACTAATCGCATCTGCACGCGAGTGGAAGAAGGGGCTTCAGACTTTTCCCAAACTGTTTTTTTTTAATTTGACTTTCCTTGGTGCTCCACGGCCACGCGCCCCTGGTGCTGCGGCGCATTTTACAGAAAGCCAACGCGGGGGCAAAGGGCTCTCTCACAGCCCACATCTGTTCCCCTTTGCACGGAAAGACCTCCAGGCCCGTTCTTCACTGTGGGAAATGCCTCTCCCCAGTCTTTGAGGGAGCCACTGAGATAAGAAGATTAACTGGGTGCCAGGTTATCCCAGTGACCTGAGAGAGCCCCAGCCTGGCTCAGAGGTACCTGCCCTGGCCAAGTATCGTGGTGCCACCGGTGTTACTCCCTGCAGGTGCAGCCGAGCTGCAGAGACGGGGCCTCTATGGGACACGGGCCTCTCCTTTCTTTAGTGGGTGAGGAAAGCACATGCAGTGCAGGCAAGAAACAACAACTCATACACCTAAGGGGGCAGTGGGAGATGAAGGAATGCATGTGGTGAAGGAATGCTTGGTGACACTGTCTGCCCGTGGGGAGGCACTGAAATGCCCCCCTGGAGGACAACATTAAAGCAATTTGTCTCAGCAGGTCAGTCCTGTTCGCGTATTCCCTTCTTCCCCGAGTTTCCACAAGTGCCCAGGGCTTGGAGCTCGCAGCTGGCCCTCTGGGCAGCCCTCGCGGAGCAGCGGGCACGGCCAGGGGTCCCAGACCCGCCGGCTGCGGCGAGGGAGGTGTGGGAGGGCGAGGGTCCCGGCCGCCTGAGTCCGCGCTGCCTCGTCCCCCGCTGGCGTTCGGACACCGTAGCGACAGCCGCGCCTCGCCGNCGGCTGCTCCTGCTGCTGGGCGTCCTCCTGCTGCGTGGTGGAGCGGCGGCGGGGGCCGAGCCGTGCCAGGCGCCGCGGCAGTGGGAAGGGCGCACTGTGTTCTACGAGCACGGCTCGGGCCGCAACACGCGGGCCGCTGTCTCCTACGACGGCCCCAACCAGCGCCTCCGCATCCTGGAGGAGAGGAAGGCGCTCATCCCCTGCAAGAAGTAGGTGGCGGCGGGACATGCGGCGGGGCTGGGCCGGGCGGGGCGGTGAGGGTCGGCACGGAGCTCGGAGCGCCTCCCGGGGGGTGTGGGGTGATGCGAAGCCGGGAAAGGGAGGTGGGGGGGTCTCCCTCGGGCCCCGCGTTGCCAGCAGCACCTCCCCTGCGTGAGTCGGGGGAGCGCGGCGACGGCGCCGACGTGCTGGGAACACCTGGCGCTAGGAAGCCTGTCACCAACAGGGCTTGGAGCCATCCTCCGTGTATGTGTATATATGTATGTATATCTATTGGGAGATTTATGATCAACAGTGTCAGTTACCCTCAGATTCCGGGCCCCCCCAGCTCTTTTGCTGTTTAAATGGAAATGGAAGCGAATCCAAAAATGTGAAGTACAATGGGTATCATGAGGTATAATGAAGATGTTTTACTCAAACATGTGACAAACGTTAAGGGGTATGGGAGGAGTTTCTAGCTCAGTGATTTGCTAAGTTTGAGTTACAAGTTCTCTGGGCCTTCTTGATCCTTGTCAGTGCTTGGTCCTAAGTCAGTCAGTGCCAGGGCGTCAGGATGCATCCATTACCTGTAGTACAGTGTATTCATTCCCATTGCACAGCCCTGTGGGACGTTCCTGTTCTTCATTTATACAGGATGAATCTGTTAAGCCCATAACTAATCCCAAAAAATCCCTGTGTCATTGTCTGTTTCTTGATTTACTGAAAAAAAAATGTAGAAAAAAGCTGACTAAAGAAGAGCCTCTTTTTTCTTCCTCAGCCTGCCAAGTTCAGGTTATGTGGAAGGACTGATGTGCTTAGAGAGGCCTTCCCGAGTGAGACATTTCTGGCTACTGAGCATCAATCACTTTCAGACATGTCAAAACATACCTGCCAGGGTGAGGGTAGCAGGTCTGCCCATACCTGCCTCTCCCGCCTATGAATTGTTCAAGCAATAATGTGTCTATCCTGGGGATGTGTGAGAAAAGGTAAAGACCAGTCCACAAATGCTGTATCATCCTAACTAATGGTCTCCCCTGTTAAAAGATCGATATTCCTTTTTGCCTTTTTCTCCTGACAATCCATTTCATACCAACATTGCATCATAATTGTTTTAATCCTTCCCAAGTATATGCTCTTTTGTGATTCTTTCCCTCCAAATCCCCTGATGCTCTAGAACTCTTTGGTGTGTTTCATTTTCAGGCTTAGCTTTCCCTCACTGTAAGCTTTTTTCATTACTGTTTTTGCATAGGAGCCATATGGAGAATGTTAAAAACAACATACAGGTATTTGCTGGTCTGCTGACATATAGTATGAAGTCCGACACTGGCCATGCGGTGCTCATGCTTTCCTTCTTCTGCAAGTCCTAGCTTGACTTTCATGTTTGGCAAGCATGAAACTATGCTGCAGCCTGATGCAAGTCTTCTCTAGCTTCTAAGTTGTGCTACATTCATTTCTTCAAGCTTATGTTTCTTTTATTTGAAAACTTTATTTTAAGATTGAATAATTGTTCTACATTTTAGACTCTGGACCAGATTTAGTTTTTTGCCAAGATCTTAGCTTTTTACATTTTTGATAAATACCTGCTCTGGGTGCAGTTTTGTCTGGGTTGATGCGGCCAGAAAGCGACAGAGGGCAGACAGTTGCACTTGTTGGTTTTTCCTGTATTAGATTTTTGTTGTAGACAATTTCTGACCTCTGAGGTCTTTAATGTTCCCAGGTCCATGCTTTCTGCCATCCAGAACTGGAGAGGGGTTTTGTTATATGTACAGTAGTGTCTGATCAGGGCATGGCCAAGCTTCCATTTTGCAGGAAGTCCCATTGGCTTCAGTGTCTGTTGGATCAGGTCTAGAATTGTGATCACAACTTCATTTCACTGTGGACACAGTGAGTCGTAAACTGAAGCCTTCAGAAGTTAGAGGCAACGGGATTTTCCCTGTCTTTTGAAAAATAACCTTTCCTCCACCCTGTTTTGACGTTGACAAGAAAGGGGTAATTATGCCAAGGCAGTGAGTACAAGATCAACAAGAAAAATAGTGTTGCCCTGGTCTCTAAGGAAATTTCAGTCTAAATTCTCTAAATTTTGCTCCTATCAGATGTAACTTATGTGCAGCAATCAGGGTTGGCCAACAACCACATTTTTCTACGAAGCATTTCTGAAGCTTGTAAATGTGGACCTTAATCAGACACAGCCCTGTTTGAGTTATTGGCTGAGGTTAATCAAGGACACAAAGATTTGTCTGTGTGGAATGGCTTGCAGGCTCATAACCTCAGGAAAACACGAAACTTTCAGGTTTTATTGTAGGTGTATGTTTCAAATTCATGTATTCTGCTATGTTGCTTTTTCATACCTACCTCAGCCCAGTAAAACATACCTACCTTAACTCCAGAAAAGTAGCCATAAGGTAAACACCCAGCTGCTGCTTTGTTAACATCACTTCTTTGCCTATCAGTTGTTTTGAGATTACCTGGGATGCAGTGACCACGTTGGAAAAGACTGCCCATTCCCCATTGTCCAGCTGCACTTTGTCACCTGCCACCTGGGCACATGCCTTACTTGCTGGACAGCCAACAGAGCCAGTTCATTAGGGAAGTTGTAGCTGTGGTTTCACCGAGCTTGTTGGGTGGGTGTTTCTCTAGGTCACACAGTTGGCTCCTGCACTCTGGCTCAGAGTGTAAAAACTACTAACAGTGATCCTAGGCTGAGATTTTTCAAGGAGAACCTATTCCAGTTGGATTCATTTCTGGGCTTTCTTTTTCACTTCTTTTACAGACCTAGCCTTAGCTATACTCTGCTTCTTTTGTTTTCTCCAGCATGCCTTGCCTTGCTGGTTCTTTCCCCTTCAAGATCAAATTTTTGGGGATAGACAAGATGAATAGGGACAACCTTAAAGTTTTGTGTAGTGCTCAGCTGATACTGATAGCAGAAGAAGAGAAAAGAAAACAAACATTCATTATATTGTGCTGTTTCCCATTTGGACTAGGTCGTTCCAGATATAATGTGAAAGGGGAGCATTTGAAACAGCTCCCTAGAGCTCTTGAGGCAAAGCTGTGTTCATACTATTAAACATAGAACGTGTTTTTTAATTCTTTATTGCCTGATTAATGAAGTTTCTTACTTCTGTGTTCTCTGGACGTTAAACCTTCCTCACTTACATTCAACCCTCTGTTGGCACTTATCTCAGGACACTTCACAAAGTACGTAACCGTCCCAGCACGGGTTGCAGTTGGGACAAGAGTTTCTTTTTAAGGTAACTTCAAATAGTGAAGACTTCAGTATGACATCTCTGAAAATTGGTGAGAAATCCTGGCACAGAAAAAAGTCCAAACAAAAAATCCTGCTGACTGTATTGTGGCCAGAAGTTCATGTCATCCATCATCTTTCATTTTCCTGGAGAAACAAAGCAAGGGGTGTGCTCTTTGGCACTGCTGAAGCCACTCAACCAACAGGTGTTAGTGCTCTAAGTTATGAAGAAAGAAAAGCATTAAGTGATGAGCAGAGCAGAAGTAGTACAGTTGGTGTTTGAGAGCTGGAGTGTTACTTGCCACATGTTGTGTTCAGAGTTTCACACTTATCCCTACTACTTTCCAAAGAATGATTTTTAGAGAAGGCCCAATAGCAGGTTATCCTATGAGAAATGTGATGCTGGGAAGAAAAAAAAATTTTTTGTGGTCAAGAAAGTCAGTAGGGGGAAAAGTTTGGTTTTTTTTTTCTTCTATACATGTATTTTAACAGTAACCTCCTTGGCTTGTTTTACAGTACTCAGCACACTGAGATGCCTGTGTATTTGCAATGGTTAGGGTTAGTGTCTTAAAAACTGTAGCTGCAGAGCAGAAAAACAATCAAGAGGTACACTAGCAGTGTTAATTTAAAAACAGAACTGCGTAGTGTTAAATTCCTTTAGTTCAGTCATATTTGCAAAAGATAGGCTGAGTTAAGGGGAGGATAAACTCCTCACCTGGCAACACAAACTGCTGGTATGATAGAGGAGGGAGAAAGCTATGTTTAGAGAAATAAGTCTCTTATTCTGGCAGGCTCTTTGCCCTGTGTGTGTCAATCCCTGTCCTTGACTGAAGAAAGGCAGCATAAGGTCAGGTGCAAATATAACAACATTCTTCTGGAGAAGAGGTGATGACTTTTCAAAATAAACAGAGTGTGGGCACAAGTCTGACTTATCTCAACTACTTTTTAATTGGTTTAGGATTGTGTGATTGTAAAGGAAAAAACAGCAGTGTCTGACCTATTAAAATCATATAATCCATCCGTTCTGTGGTCATTGTGGTGACTCAGTAGGCTTAGTATTGAGCTACCCTGAGCAACTGCAAATTTGTTTCCCAGACTTGGTTTTGGGAGTGGTTTCTGCAGTTTAATGTTTTGGGGAATGAAAGACCGTCACGGGTAAAATTTTCAGAATTGGCGGAGTTGCCCAGGAACTCAAGTTCCATTTTTTAAGATTATGTATAGTGTGCAGGCTTTTAAGACCCTTAATTTGCAGTGAAGCAGAAATGAATTTTCAACAGTTCCTTTAAATGTAACCTGAATTCTTGGGACCTAAAATTCTTCATAAGCTGCTATGTATATAACTCACTTCTGAGAAGAACAGAAGGAAGGACCTCCTGCATTTACTTTCCTCCAGTAGGTGTGAAGTTCTTTCAAGTTCTTTCTCTTGCTAATGACTGTGAGTTTGGAAAGGTGGCTTTGGAAAGCAGCTGTGCTGGATGCACACTGACAGATGCCAGGCAGTAGCCTGAAGGAAGCCTCAGTTTTTCTAGTGAGAGTTGTGTGATGAGGTGTGGAGCATTGGCTGTACAAGCCTCAACTCCTGCATTTCCATCATAAGCCCATTTACAAGTCACTTTACTGAGTCCCTCAGTGGTGTTCCCTGCCAAGGCAGCTAGTTCGTTGGAGAAGAGCACTGTACAAGGAGGGAACTGTTGGGATCTGTGATGGCTGCATGGAGGAGCATCTCGTCGCACTCCAACTGTCCATTCTGTTTGTTTCTGCCCACAGGCAGCAGGAATCATTCCCTTTTCCAGGTTCTTGATCTTGCTGGAAGTTGACTAGGCTATACAGTTCAGGAAGGCACTGGAGTTACTTGATTTTATTGTTACAGGTGGGCTGGTTGGGAAGAGATTAAAGCACTGCTCAGGGAAGGCAGTTGAAATTCTTCAGCCATCGATCTGCAGCAGTAACAAACAAGTAGACTCTGTTAGAGGAAGTTGGGAACTGTTGGCTTAGCAAAGCTTTTTCTGTCTTGTGTGCTATACGTTTCCTTGCACAATGGCATCTTTGTTGTGAAAAAAACCAAACAGAAACCCAAAACAGAAAAAAACACCTTAGTATGAATAAAGCAAATCCATTGCTTTGAGATGGCTGTTGTGTTTAGTGTAGTGTTCTTGAAACCATTGTTTACGCTAAGTGCTCTGGAGCCATTTCATACAATACCAAAACACAGCACACATCCAAACTGAACAAAATTAACTGGCTCTTAAATTCAGAACAGCAGGATCCACAAAGCCCTTAAAAGCTAGAGAAAAAATGTAGATAAAATGTCCAGTGACCCCAAATTGATAATTTTCTAGAGCTCTGGTTGATGTACTTAAAAACCACTGTCAGACACTCGCTGGGGTCATTACTCCCAAATGAGTCACAGATACTGTTTACTGGATGTTGTTAAAAAACAGAGGTTCTCATTAAGAAGTTTTATCTAAAAGATGTTAAATGCTAGTCACTAACACCGTGTTGTACTTGATACTAGTGGATATTTGCTTAAGCCTTTTATCCATCAGAACCCTTTAAATTTAGAGAATTGCTTCTTTCTTCCCTCTTACCATCTCTTGCTTGTCTTTTTGAACTTTTTGAAATAATGTGTGTTTATACTGAAACTTATGACTCATTTTCTACTGTTGGACATTGGCAAAACCAGGACTGCACTGAAAATATAATATGCCCATATCTCTACAACTTGGACCAATGTTTTCCAAAGATAAATCATCATAAATTTTATTCACAGGGGTTTGTTTGTTTGTTTGTTTCTGGGGTACTTGGGAGGGGTTGGTTGGTAGGTTTGTTTTGGTGAGTTTTTTGTTTTGTTTTGTTTTGTGGAGGTTTTTTGTTGGGTTTTTTTTGGTAGAGATTTAAAGTGGACATGAATAGAACAAGATTCAGTGTTGTGTGGTTGCAGACAGCTGATGGTGACGTGACTGCACAACTAAACAAACACAGTGAAAGACAACTTTATATTCATAGTCTTAATTTGGGCTCCATTAAGATTGAGGCCTGACGCAATTTGGATGTCACAACTGACAACATCACACCTATTCTCACAGGACCAAAAGCCATTCATCTGAAAAAGTATCTCCTCTGAAGATTAAACCAGAATTTTTTAGTATATAGCTTCTGTGAGGTAAAAAAAAATGTTTTCCAGATAGAGACCTGATTTGTATTGAGTATCAACAGGCTTATCCATTTATTAGCTACCTGGGACAGGTTTTCAACTGTATGACATTTTCCCAGACGAATCAGTGAAATGCTACCTTATTACTCCTTTTTTGGTATGCCAAGTCATTAATTGATTCTAAATTGAGACGTATATTTCAAGTATCCTTATATCCTCTCCATTTTTCTATAAACTAATTCGTGGCTAACCTTGACATGGCATAGTAAATAATACTGAGCTATTCAGACTTGAGGCCATCCAGCTATGAATCCATGTAGCTGTGGCAACAACACTCCAGCTCCTGAACCTCGTCTTGATCAGCTTCATCCCTGTCTTCAGATGACTTGCATTTTGGCATTAGTTTTAGATTTGCAAGGAATCCCATGCTCAGCACCTTGATGAGTTCTCTCTCATGAAGTATTTTTACCTGTTGCTCTTCTTTACTCAAAGGGGAAATTATTTTCTCCTCCAGAGTGTTTTCAAGGCATAGTATAGTGTCTGATGTGCTGGGGAGGGATGGTGTCTGGGTAAAACAGGGCCACTTTGTGCAATATTTGGCTCTTCTAGAATAAGGAGCATTATGCCCAGCATGGCATTGCATAACGTGAAGGTACCAGTGGCCAGTGAAACTTCTCCTCACCTCTGCCAAGCTGCCCTGTTTCTTCCAGTTGTTTTCGTTTACTGCCTCACTTTCACAGCCCCAGGGATTTATGTATGTTGACTAGAGATTGTAGATTGTACTGGGAAATTTTGTGTTGTCACAAGGCTCTGGAGGATGCTTATTTTGCCTGTATCATGGTCACTTTGCCATACCTGAGAGTCATGGGCCAAGAACAGGACTTTCTGCCAAGAATTTATGCCCATATATGAAAGCATGGACGGTTCAACGTGTGAGACAGTCTTTGTTTTAAGTAGTGTTATTAATTTCTAGAGCTGGTACCTCTTATATTTTCATGCCCAGGAGTAAATTAGGGGTTTCCAACAGCAGCCTTAATGTCCTTGTCCAAAACCTAATTTTTAACAGGTGGTAGTAAGAAAGAAGGAATAATTTGTTTTCGTGTGAATTCACGTTCTTTTTTCATCTTTCATTAATAAAGATCTCTGGCTAACATGTATTTGAGAATCAGTTTCACCATTGTTTTGAGGATTATGTGCAGACATTTGGCTTTGTGTCCCATTTATTAAATTAAGATTATTGAAAGATGCTTCCTGTGTATCAAAATATCAAAAAGGTAAGGTAACTTCTGCAATTTTTGTTTTTGCTGTGAGAATTTTGTTAGCAACTTTTGTACAGTCAGTAGTGTTGTTCCCATAATTTAGCAATGACCATATTTATGCTTTGACAGATTTTTGTTGATGTGTTTTCATGATTTTAAAAATTTCTGGCATCAGAACATGAATTTGGCAGGCATTTTCTTGTTGTACAGTGCTCACACTGTAGTTACTACAATTTTTCAGTCATTGGCTACTAAGAGTTCATATGTCTAGGGCGCTACATAGCTATTCATTCCATGAAAGCTTTTTTTATCCCTTTCATTCCTTATGAAATTTACCCTTCCATTCTGGCGTCATCCAGACTATGTTTAGTGGGCTAAATCCAGCCCAGAGGGAACTTCCATCCAGCCTTCTGCCTCTCCCCACTGAATAGCTCCTTGTTGGTTTAATGATTGTCTGAAATTTGGATCCCTCTGGGTTTCTGCCCTTCTGTCCATGTGGGAGGAACAAAAGAGACTAAATGCATAGATTGGCAATTACCTCGGTCAATCGACCCTGTGGCTGAGGGCCAATACACTGCTGTATTGAAGGAGTGATTGAAAATTCATGGTAATGTGTGTGCGAATGCCACACTGCATGTGTTCAGCTTATTTTTTTTGCACATGAAAGTGAGCGATCTTGGGACATTAATTCATTTCTTGTCTGACAAAAATAACCTGTAAGATTCCAACAGTGAAGAAGATCTGGATTATCAGATATCATTGAGAGATACCAAATTATGTTAATTCTGAGGCTCTGTCTGCATTTTGTTTTCTTTCTCTTTTTTTTGTGACTAAAAAAAGAACATGTTTCAAAGCTTAATGGAAATACATGTAGGCCTGCATAACTGCCTGATTCAACCCAACTGTCCCCAAAGAGTGATCTAATAGCTACAGGTATAAAAGCACGTAAGATTTATGGAGTTCTAAAAGAGTAGTGAGAATCTCAATTGCTGCCTTCATTTGGATATTAGGAGACTGAAACTTGCTTTGCTGTAGCTTAACTTTCTTTGCTCTAGCTTCTCCCTAAATTACAAACAAAAGCAATCTCTTCATTGCAATTCATATTATTCTTTTATATGAAGCATCTAAGGAGTGGTTTATCCTAAATTTCATTAAACTCATTTGCCCTTCCCAAATGGAAAGTGTTATTGTCTACTTACTAGTTACCTTATTTTCTATATGTATTCTTTTTCCCGAGGACAGTCCATAATGCATAGATAGCAAACAATTCAGAAGGCCAATGGAAGACCAATACTGCCACATGTATTGCAACATCTCTTTTTAAGGTTACTTACTTCTTTACTTAATTTAAAAAATAACATTGTAATAATACCCTCCATATTTACCTTTTGGTCGGTTGAATAGTTCACAAGTAAATCATTCCAAAAACAGCTTCACTGACCCTTAATGACTGACTTCTAGTGCAGTAATGTGCTCTTCAGAATGTGTTCCCTTTCAGCCATTGCCAAATATTATTTCATACTTTAAGTGTATGTTCAAAACACATAGTCAACTGCTTTAGCAGGAAAAGTTTTGTGATGTCTGTAACTAATTTTTCAGGTTGTCTGTCTGGAATAAACCATTTTCCGATGTACATTTTCTTAAGGCTTTAATGGAGTAGGATGAAAAGGCCCCACCAGAACACTTCTACATAATGTAACCCTTCTTATCAGCCAGATAAATAAGAAGAATCTGTTCTATGTTCTGCTCTGCTCTTATTTGAAGTTTGGAGCTGTAGTGGGAAAAAAAAAAAAAGTGGTACCAGGTAGCAAGGAAGATAAACCACTAATAAGACTGTCTGCTGAGGTTTTGGTGTCTGATGTTACCCATCCCTTACTCTGTCAGTTCTGGTACTCTCAAGCCTTTATTTGCTGTCCTTCTGTCAGTTCTTTGTGGGAATTCATGGTTGCTACTTAATCTGAAAATCAGATGGCTCAGTAGATTGGAGGGCTTCTAAAAATGCGTGTTGTGCTTTGCCATTTATTTTGGTGAAGCCCTACACAGGAAAGCTGGTGTGAAACCTGTATAGCGGCTAAACAACTGGAAATTTATCCTTAAGTAGTCTGTCTGTATGGAAACCTACTGTTTGTATGGATGCCTGCTGTTTCAGAAATTAATGTTTCTGAGTAGGAAATTCCCCAGGGTTTTCCAAGGGCATTTTTGTGCATGGCAGTGCTAAAGGTCTTTAAACATTCATATGGAGCCCAGAGTCCACCCAGTGAACACAAGGAAGAAAGATTACATTTTTCATTCTTTCAGTATCTTCTAATACTATTTGCAATTGTGGTTTTATCATATTCAGATACTTTTCTTGCCAGGAAACTTAGCATTCTGCCATACTTTTAGGCAGCCAGCACTGGAAAGTTTACTCATACTGTGCAGTTATGGTAATTCTCAGAGGATGCTTGTTTGTAGAGGAGAATTCTGTACAGATTGAGGAATTCTCACTACAATTAGTTTCCAAATTAATGTACCACTATTTAATTAGATCCAGATTTGTTAACTTACATCTTCTGTACAAGAAATTAATTTCTTTTTCTTATCTCTAAGAGTAGCTGGAGACTTTGAGCAACTTGATCTAGTTGCTCATGTCCTTGCCCATGGCAGGGGGCTAGAACTAGATGATCTTTAAGGTCTCCTCCAATCCAAAGCATTCTGTGATTCTGTGCTTGTTTGGATGCTTGTATTGTGTAAGTACCTGTGCCCAAAACAGCGCAGGATTTGCAAAGCCAGACTGGTTTGTTATCCTGTCTCTTCCAGAAAACAGAGGAAGGCACAAATTCAGATAACGTGCTTGAAAAAGTGTGAAGGTGAAGTATTTCCTGTACTTTTTTTACAGATGAAAAGAAGAGAATTAGGGAGTAAAAGGAGGTAAGGGTATGAGAGTAGAGACACCCTATTTATCTCCTTTCTATTGAAGAGGGAAAATGTAAGAGACCATGTAATTGCTTCAATGCAGCAGAAGTTAAAGTTGCCTTTTTTTTTTAATTTCTACTCTGCCTATCTTTAAACCAAATGTAAGCATGAAGATATTGATTCTAAATACTTTCACGTGTATTCTTTGTTCATTGACACACTTACATACATTTTTTGTTAGTTTCATGGAGTGTAAGAATAGGTGACTTCTCAAGATATGTACCTTATAGCCAGGTTATTTTAAGTTATGAAATTCCTAAAGTAATCTAGTCCTCTGAAGAAGAAAATGGTTGGTCATTAGAGTGTCCAGAGAACCCAATCTGTCACATCAGTTGTGTTAGCATAGTCAAGCCAAGTCAAAGTGATGTACAGTCAGATGGTATTTGAGGCGCTGCCTCAAAACTGTAGGTACCACAACTGCTTAGCTGGAGCCTGCTAGAGCCATGGTGGGTCAAGTGGGGCCTCTTGTCTTGTTGTATTTTGCAATTCTAACACATGTCTGAAACACTATTTGGTCTTTGGATTTCTTTACTCTGAAAGAATGGAAAAAAATTAGACTTACAAGCCTGATTCATGCCACTAAACATGTGAATGTAGTTTCAGGCTGGAAAACTCCATAGATTATTTTCATAGATAATTTTTGTAATTTTTTTAATGGCCCTTAAAATATTATGAAGAGTAAAAACGTCTCACCATTACACCATGATGTTCACCAGGATCTCAGTGCAGTGTACAAACAAACATCAAATACAAGTAATGAAATCAGCTCAAATCATTAGCCCAAACTGTTTGTACTGAAGTAGCATGTGTAGAAATCAACTTCTATGAGACCTGATAATAGCAGCCTTCAGGTACAATGCCCTTGAGATGAACCTGCAGTGCAGAGCTCTGGGGCAGGCAGTAACAACATGAGGCTTGCTTGGTGAAGGTTTTTTCCGTCCTCTCCTCCACCCTCCCTCAGAAAACCACTTTCCTATTCCCTGAATGAGTCCGACTACATGGTTAATGCAGTGCAGAGAATGTGACAGATCAACTACCCCAAGCAATACAGCAGGAAACAAATGGATAAATGAAAATGCTCCAAAGATTTCTCATAAGCAAATTAATTTTTCTGACTTTCCATACTCTCAAGAGTTGTAGAATCTCTGTCCAGTTAGCTGTAGTAAGAGACTATATTAAAAAAAACAACCTCCCCAAAGGAGAGTTTTTATGACAAAAAGATAATTGATATAATTCAGGTGTTTGCAGTTACGGATATAAAGATGTTAAGCATTTTTCCTAAAAACAAGGCCTAGAACACTATAAAGAAGAAAAAGAAATAACCCCAAGCACAGAATATGAAAAAGTTGGCAAAAACTAGTGGAAATATATTTTTTGTAGATCAGATTGCATAAAATGTTATGTTTGCTTCTCAACATCTCCTTATGTTGCCCATTTGAGATAAGATGATAGTCATGTTAGATTTTGAAACTTTTTTCAGCTTATTTTTTTCTTCTAAGTGGAACACCTGATGTAGCATCTGTAAAAATCAGTGAAACTTTTCTGGCTGATTTCACGACTTTGGTTCAGGTTAATGTATAATTTTGGAGAAGGGGTTATAGAGCCATATTTTTCTCCAATTACATAACTGATGGATGGAAATTGGAAACAGTGGCAGTTACACGAGGATCTACTCTTACAAAGTGGAAAGAACAATTGTCTCTTGACAATTGGAAACATGAGACATGAGGGAGAAAATCTGGTGGGCAGAAAGTGATTTCTTCTCATCTCTTTCTCTGGGGACCGAATTCAGGAATTTCTTATGCAGTCTTTGAATACAAAATAAAGTGTCTAGTAAAATTGGGCACCTCGATTTTGCAATGATTACTCTTACACACTGAATTTTAGGAAATACTGGATGCTATCCCTCTGAAAATTTGCACTTTTTAAGTTCCTTCATGTTGAATGCCCAAAATAGGAAGTTGTTAAAAATCATTGGTCAGTTTTGAAAATTTTGCCCATTAAATATATAAAATAATGCAATTAGAACAGCAAAAAACTGTAATATGATATGAGACTGTGTAATTTTGAAATAATTAAAAAGGAATTTTCTCTTTTTAAAACAAGAGTTAACATTCATTTTTGTTACGATTTAGCACGCACCAAAGTTCTAAATTCATATGGTTAGGCAAAGCTCAAAGAAAACTATGGCTCCCTCTGAGTGTATGTAGGACACCAGGCTCCATGTCAGGAAAACACCCCAAAATTAGGTAAGCATACCAGTTTGCTAAAGACTTAAGTTTGTATTTGTGTCAGATGCTAAATGGTAAAGCTATTTTTATCATGTTTTATGCAGCATGGGTAGTCTAAACATGTTCAATAGGTCTAGTGACCTTTTCCTGAGTAATGGAAAACTTTCAGCTGTGCCAGTGTAGTATATTTATACCAATATTATTTACAGGTCTTGCCCTCTTTGCTACTTCTTAAAACTGTCCTTGAATGAAAAATAAATGTGTCAGGGTTTTAATACAATTGAAAGAGCTATAAACATCCTTAAAAATAGAAATGTATGCTTAACCATGCTTCCTTTAGCTGATTGCAGTGTCTTCAGCAACTGTTGTTTCTGTGATGGACTAGCAGATAACCCTTTAAATAATTCTGTGTCAAACACACTGATGTGTGCCCAGTAACTTGAAGATAAAGGTTTGAAATTAATTTTCATCTACTAATTATGTCTTTTCAGCCCAGCTGATTTTTATCCACATGCCAGTTTCTTGTGCTGCATCACATCGCTGGTTATTGCTTGTACAGGATTCCTACAAGCAGTAAGCATGTGGTGGCTGCTGAAAGCCACTCCCCCAAAGGTGAAAAAGTTGTTGTCATAACAAAAAGCACAATAACTCAATAAAGGACCAAAGAAAAACAGTTGTGTGGAGAGCAAGTTTAACAGTTCAACCTTTTAATTATTCCCTGTGAATGGTGAACATGTCTCATTTGACTCTTGTCTCACCAGTCCTGATTTTAGACAGTATTTGTCTTTAATTCATACAGGCACTGAAAACAGTGAGAGTTAATGGTGCAAACAGAGATGAAGGTCATCATTGTGCAGGAAATGGCACCATCTCTCAAATTCCCATGTGAAATAAGATGGAGCCCTGTGCTGAGACTCCTCAGAGAGTGCCGCAGAAGTCATCCCCAAAGGTTGTTTAGCATTTTTAGCAAAGTAGCAGTGTCAAGAATCCTTATAGTATCAGGACTTACTGATTGAGCTAGTCTGTTGCAAAAAAAAAAAAGACCAGTAGCCACCAGTATTCTCCAATCCCTTACATGTAAGGCTGGGGAGGCGTTCAAGTTGCCATATAACCTGTTCCTCTGTCCTGGAGGAGAAAAGCTTTACATGGATTGTCTCTGATCCCTGATTTTCTTACTGGTTCTTGTAAAAGTTGTACTGTAAGACAGACATTTTCAGAGTATCTCCTAAGTAAGCCCTCCTTGCTTCAGGTGACATGGAAAAAAGTTTATATTCGTTTTTAGCTTTTCATGCACTGAACTACTTGTTAAACATACCACTGTCCTTGCTGTTTTCTGGACTATGTCCTACCTGTTTATCTGTTCCCTTAAGTAAGGCATCCAAAACCAGGAGCAACATCAGCATTCTGATCTCATCAGGACTAAGCAGAACTGAATAAATGACCTCCCTAATTGACCCAGTTCTAAATCATTACTGTGCACTGCACCACTTCTCAGTGGGAATGTGTTCAAAATGCAATTTCCTTTACAACTATGCAGCAATTAACATCTTCCCTAATTACATGTTTTCTTTCACACAGACATTCCCTCCTTTTCCATAATTCCTCTGTTTTGTACACTTTCAGTCAGTTCTGCCTGGAATTATAACTCACTGACATGCTGTATCTGAATCCAGTCATTAATTTATGCACTCACCTAACAATATTACTTTGATTGATAGCTGCTGAAGGAAGAAGAAAAAGACCTGCACAAAGACTTCTGGTTGAAATGAAGTTGTTTTTACATTGGAGGTGGGGAGGAAGAATGTAGTTCAGTGTTATGATTTCAGGTTGCATGTATTTCCAGTGAAGTGAATCTCCATCTTTCACAAAGTTTATTTAAAAATAAGCTATACTCAGATCTTTGGAAGGAGGTTTGAAAGTTGAAGAGTACTTAGGCTTTCAAACTGTTGTGTCTTGCTGTCTGGCCTGACTTCCAAACTCCCTTGAAAACCAACACAGTCTTTTTATTTTTTATATTGGATAGATATCAGAAAGACCTGAATCATCCCTCTTAAGGAAATCATTGCAGATAGAAGGTGGAAAATATTACATCTTGGGACAGCAATCTAGTACAAGCGCATATCCTCACAAATTTTTCCAGGGAATATTCCATCAGGAAAGAAAAGTTTTCTCTATCATAATGGGGACCTCCATCTGTTCCAAAGAGCAATCTGCTCCTCAGGCTGCTTCATGATTACTTTTTCTGCTGGAATACACACTGAAAAGCGACTGACTGGCCAAGTATATGCATTATGTGATTTAGTATCTCAATGAAGATCATTATAGGGCTCCTGAAATGCATTTAATCCCTGTTCATGGTGTATGAAGATCCTCCTCTGTTTATAAACCCATGTTGTGTAAGAATCTGCAGTGCCCAGTTGTAGTTAAAATTTTTTTTATATTTTAGTATTATTTTATTCTGGAAAAGGAACATTTTAATTTATTTTAATTTATTTTAATTTAATTTTTTAATGTATTTTAATTTCGTTATTTGTAATTAAGGAACCTTATTCTACTATGTTTTTCTGATGTGTAAAATAGATACTTTCATAAGGGGCAGAGCTAACATCCAGTTTAATATCTTGTTTCAGGCTCTGGTTAAGAAAAAGCTGTGGAAACACCAGATAAATCTGACAAATAGAATCATTAAATTATTTATGTTGCAAATGACTTTTAGGATCATTGAGTCCAAAGGTTAAATTAACAACAACAAAGGCCACCACTAAGCCATGTCCCTAAGCGCCACATATTCATATCTTTTAAATACCTCCTGGGATCATGACTCAACCCCCCTGCTGAGCCTGTTACAATGCTTGAAGAAATTTTTCCAGATATTTAATCTAAACCTCCCCTGGCACAACTTCAGGCCATTTTCTCTTATGTTATCATTTGTTCCTTGAGTAAAGAGACTGGCACCCACCTGGCTACAGCCTCGTGTCAGGAAGTTGTAGAGAGCAGTAATGTCTCCCCAGAGCCTCATTTTCTCCAGGTTAAACAACCACAGCTCCCTCAGCCACTCTTTGTCAGACTTGTGCTCCAGACCCTTCAACAGTTCCACTGCCCTTCTCTGAACATGCTCCAGCACCTCAGTGTCCTTCTTGTAGTGAGGGACTCAGAACTGAACGTTGTTTTAAGTGCAGCCTCACCAGGGCTGGGTACAAGAGGACAGTCACTGACCTGACAGTCACACTTGCTGACACAGGCCAGGATGCCATTGGCCTTCTTGGCCACTTGGGCACACTTCTGGCTCCTGTTCAGCTGGCTAACAACCAGCAACCCTTGTTCCTTTTCCACTGGGCAGCTTTCCAGCCAGTCGTCCCCCAGCTCCCTATGGTTGTTGTGACCCAAGTGCAGGACCCAGCTCCTGCCCTTGTTGACCTCATAGCCTTAGCTTCAGCCCATTAATCCAGCCTATCCAGATCCCTCTGTAGAGCAATTGAACCCTCCAGCAGAACAATGCTCCTCCCCAATTTGTTGTCATTTGCAGATTTATTGAGAGTACACTTGATCCCCCTCATCCAGTTCATGGATAAAGATATTAAACAGGACTAGCTCCAGTACTGAGCCCTTAGGAACACCACTCATGACTGGCCAGCAGCTGGATTTGACTCTGTTCACCACTCCTCTTTGGTCCTGGCTTTTCAGACAGTATTTAACCCAGTGAACAGTGCACCCATGCAAACCATGGGCAGCCAGTTCCTTCAGGATGATGCTGTGGATAATGGTGTCAAAGACTTCACTAAAACCCAGGAGTGCATCAACATCCTTTCCCTCATCCACTGAGTGGGGTCACCTTGTCATAGGAGATTGGGTTGGCCAAGCAGGATCTGCCTTTCATAAACCTCTGCAGGCCGGATCCAGTTCTGCACTTACTGCATAATGCCACTCAAGATCTCCTCCGTGACCTTTACAGCACTGACATCAGGCTGACAGGCATGTCTGTATCCTCCTCCTTGCCCTTCTTGCAGATGAACATCACATTTGCTAACTTCCAGTCAGCTGTGACTTCCTGACCTCCTGAGTGAGCCAGGACTGCTGGGAAATGATGGGAGGTGTCTCGGTGAGCAGTTCTATGTGCTCCCTCAATAGTCTTGGTTGGATCCCAACCAGCCGCATAGACTTCTGTGTGTCACAAATACAACAAGTGGTGTACCAAGTCACTAACCATTTCCCTGTGGATTATGGGGGCTTCCTTGTCTTTGTCTTCCAGCTCAGGATGTTGGGTACCCAGAGAACAGCTGGTCTTACCATTAAAGACTGAGGCAAAGAAGACATTAAGTACATTGACCTGTTCCTCATCCTGAGCAGGCTGAAGTCTCCCCTTCAGAAACAAAGATGTTCTGCTGACATCTCTCTCCTTACTTCTCTGGCAATTTGAAACTCATTTTGTGATCACTGTGCCCAAGATGGCCTCCAACTATCACATCACCAAAGCACTTGTTACTGTTCATGAACAGCATGTCCAGAGGGCTACCTTCCTAGCTGGCTCCCTCACCAGACGTGCCAGGAAGTTATCTTCCACACACTCCAGTCACCTCCTAGACTGAAGTTCCCCATGAGAACAAGAGCAAGTGATTCTGAGTCTTCTCCCAGCTGCTTGTAGAATATTTCGTCTGCCCCTTCATCCTGGTTGAGTGGTCTGTAGCATGACAGCTGCCTTGCTTGTCTTCCCCGAATCTTATCCATGAACACTCAACCCTGTTTGTTGTCAGCACCACTAAGCTCCAGACAAATGAAACATTCCCTAACATACAGGGCTACTCCACCACCTCTCCTTCCTTTCCTATCTCTTCTGAGGCATTTACAGTCATACTTTACAACACTCCAGCTGTGCAAGTCATCCTGCCATCTTTCAAACTATATCACGGTTTTCCTGCTGTGGAATGGCTTCCAGCTTCCCCTGTTCCAACTGCCTCTGCTGTGTACATCAGTGTAGACATGCTTCAGTCGGGCTGTTGATCCCACCACCTGTTTTGTGAGGGGAAGTCCTGCGTGACTATTCTCAAGCACTTCTATGGTTTCTAATACATCAACAACCCTTGTGTCTCTGCTGTTGTGTAGATCTCCAGACCATTCCTCCACTGAGGGGGCAGACCACAGGATCTTGATAGTGCACCATCCCTCAATCATTGCTGTGCCACCTCCAGGCTTATCTCTAGCAACTGGTTTTATCTCTTTTCCACTTCAAATCTAGTTTAAAGGTCTTTGCAATCCCTGATACTCCTCAGCCTACTCGCCTGCTCCCGCAGCTCTGTCATAAAGCAGAGGTGTTCCTGTACCTGGCCTCAGCTTGCTCAGGGATGCTTGCTGCCACCATCATCCAGGCAGAGCACACCTGAAGGTGACACCTGGGTCCACCAGAGGACCTCTGTTTGGGCAGCTGCATCAGTTGAAACAGCTGCAGAGTTTAGGGAGGCTGTGCCTTGCTGCTGGGTGGATCCAGTTGCTCTCTGGTCAAGCTGGCAGAGGTTCAGCGCCCTTGCTGAGCACCCTTGCATGGGAAGAGCCACCCCACACCCTGCTGGCCTGCCCTGGCCTCTACTGCTCCCTGTGGGGGGCTCCATTTATACATGCTAGGGGAGCTTGGCCACCGTTGCTCCTGGCCCTGCCCACGTCCTGCCAGGCCTTGTGGCACAAGCTGCAGGCTTCTGGCTGGTCTCTAGAGGTAAAATTAAAAACAGGAACACAGGTATATTTGGGTATGGTTTTTTTTTTAACCTTTTTGAGATGATCTCAGTCATTGTAACCATGTTTTTTCTGGCTCCTCTACATGTTAAATTTCTGCTTCCTATTTCTTACATCTTTACAAGCTCACAGTGCCTTAAAATAATTGCACTCTCAAAAGAGCATTTCCATGTCTCAGTTTTAAACATTGACTCTTCCAATTGAGTTATTTGCTGCCCTTCTGCATATAGCACAAAGAGGATGAGAAATGCAATAAATAAATTATAATGTACCTCTGTCATTTATCTCTTTATTATTTCATCTTTCCTAAGGTCTTTTGTATATACTAAGAGGTGAGTCCTAGCCTTCCTCACTCTTTTTGGTCGCCTCTAAGCCCTGCTGTGATTTTCCAGTAACCTTTATTCTTATTGACTTACTCATGGAAGCGTCATTGTACCAGACTTTTTTACAAACCCATAACAGGAAAATAATCTCTGACCTCAAGTATATTTTGATACCATGTGGTTCTGCTAGTATATACCATATTCCCTAGGAGGTGATTCCACTGATTCATTTGAAAGCATTATGGTATGCTGGCCACATATTCCATTCCTTTCCTTTTGAGCTGCATTGTTGTCTACTGAGGGCTCCAGTTATGAATATACTGTTACTTATGGAAACACACAGATTCTGTCTATTAAGGGCAGTGCATCTTTTAGCCTCTTGCAAAACACAGCTCCCTTAAATAAAATGCTTTATTGTTTTTCTGAATTTCAACTTCAATTGCAATGCATTGTTCTCAGGGGTGTGACTTGGTGGATTATTAAGAAGTGTCGAATAGCCAAAAAGGGACAGCAGGGGAAACAGGCTTCTTGCTGAAGAGCTGATTTTCCCTTACTGTTTGCCAAAATAACTAATCTAATTTATGGGAAAACAATTAAAATAATAAGAAATTGCATCTTTTTTATTGAGTTTCATAATTAAAGTCATAAGTATGCCGTCCTTTAGTTGATGTAGCTTTGACTTTGCAGCTTTTGATTCCTGTATTTAAGGTTTTCTTTCTACACAAACTGCATAATTAACAGGACTTAAATTGGCTAATTCTCTCTGCTTCAGAAACTGGTAGTGTGGTCAAATCTCCTCATATACCTTGTTAATTAGATACCTGATACAGGGGGCCTGATCTCCTTGAAAATTAAAAAAATAAATAAATAAAAAAGAAAGCCTTTACAATCTGTGAGTGATTTAAGTCAGACTAAAAAATACTGCTTTTACACAATATCACATTACATTTACTGTCACATGTATTTGCACAGTCCTGTATTTGTACAATATACCATAGTCTTGCAGCCCTGCCAAACATGTGAGATCAAATATGGTAAATTACTGTTGTTGTTGAGGTCTGATATACCAGAAGAAAAACACAAGTCTGAAATTACCGAAAACTTCATGGGAAAGAGGAAAGGAGTTCCCAGAAATATACTTCTCCCTTTTGAAATGAGCTTGCCAGATCCTCCAAAAGCAGATGAATGTTCTTGACCTGATGAGTGTTTATCAACTGTCTGCTTTGCAGCTTTGCTCCCTTGAACTATTCTTGATCTGAGGACCTGAGAAGATGGGGTTATGTAGTCATACTTCTAGTAAAGGTTCCCATTCTCCCAGTCCATCCTCAAGTAAAAAATGTGTAAGAAAGAGCGGTGTCATTGTGGGGTATTTTATCAAGAGGAGACAAGATACCTCAAGAATTAAATGTATAGATGTACCTGTCCATGCACACTAGAACAGAGAATTTGTTTGGGATATTTGTAGTGAAATTTCTTCTAGTTAGATGTGGGGTTTGCTTCTTTCAAAATGTTAAAAAATGTCTTTTTACAAAGAGAACTGGCAAAGATTTAAGTAGTATCACAAAGGCAGACAGATGCTTCAAGCATTCATTTAGTCACAAAAGAGAGAGTAATGTTAGCTTGGAAATAATTGCAGTGACCTCAGCTTGAGATATTAAATAGCAAATACTGTTTCCTGCTGAGTAATACAGTATCTCAGATACAAGTAATACAAAAAATTTTGCTTCTGTTTTTCACTAACTTTATACTGCTAGGTTATATAGATCCTGGCTAGCATGAGAGAGTTTTAAGGTTACAATAGCTACAGCTGGGAAATCTGAATCAACAGGTTAAAGCCCTAGGTTCATGAAACTCCAGTACACCTTAGCAGTACAGGGAAGTCTGTTTTACTATTGTTCCAGTGGTTTTTTGGGGAATGATTTGTGGTTTAGTTCTATGTTAATATAATGCCTCACACAACTGATTTGTGATTACAGATTTGTGTCTCGCTAGTGCTACAGCAATCAAAGGAAAATAATAAACAGCATTTTAAGGCTCTGGTACTGTAAGCTGATTGTTGAAAGCCACAGAGCAAAATGATGCCGAGCCAGATTTAGCAGAGAAAGAGTTTCTATTACCCAGTATCAATCTCAGACCATTATTTTGCTTCTCTCTAACAAGTGGCTGTCTGATATTCTTCAATATATCGCATGGGCCTTGCCAAGCCCCTAACAGCACCTCTGCTCCTCTTAGTCACTACAGAGGCAGTTGGACAGCAAACAGCTCCTTTCTTCTAGGTTTGGCTCTCACAAGGAAGCCCTTGGAAGTGCATAAGTAAACCTTGGGAGTCAGGCAGATATGTTAGGTGATGGGCAGGCTAGCAGGCTTCAGGACAGGGGAGAACCCAGCATAGGATGCAGACTGAGGGCCTGAAAAGGAGCTGGTTACACGATCTTAACATTGTTTTGTTTTTTCTGACAAATGTTGAAAAATAGTTCACTGTTATGAATTGCATTATTAACGTGTAAAAAATCACTCATTCAGAAGGCAAGTTCATTAATTGTGTCCTGAGAGAGACCTCTAGCTATCTTCCCAGATTTCATGAGGAATTTCAGAGGTAGGACAGTATTTGGATGCCCACCCACCCCTTGCAGTAAGCACTTAAACACAAGTGCTTCACCTTGTGATTGTGTGATCATGATATTCTGGCTTTGCATTTAACTCACTTGGTCTCTTAGAAAAATACTTTCCCTAGCTTGGGAGAAGAAAGTATTGAACCCAGCCTGTATCCCACCTATCTGACATGATTGCTTCCAGCAAAATCAGTGGAATTATTTGTGCAGGATATGGTCCAGATTTAAGAAATTATTTTAAAGCATGGGAGCAAAAACATTTGTGTCTTTATATGCTGGAATTTATCCATTTTCAGGCACAGACAAAGGGAATATTAAGGTTCATGAGAGAATCTCATAGTGTGCAAGGGGGTGAGACATAGGACACGGTAGGGTGGAATAGAATAGGATAGGAAAGGAAAATAGGATCAGTCACGCAAATAGGATAATTGTCCAAGGAACTTCTTCAAATCTGTTTCAAGGTGCCTAATTGAGGCCTAGTTGGGGCACTTGGTTTTAGGTAGGGGCTTTCTTGAAGTTACATTTTAGGTAATGAAATTATTATAAAAATATTAGAGGTGGGCACAGGCTGCAAATATGTTACATTTTTCTGAAAAAACAAACTAATTAAAAATAATTTCCTCTCCTATTTCTTTGCCAAGAACTATTTTTCAGGACTGTGCTTCACCTCAAGAAGCCAATAAAATCTCAGGCACCTAAAACAAATAGAGGCACTATACTCAGGACTTGGCTGGTTAAAACAAAAAGAGGAAAATATTTCTTGCTTTAATTTTTTCTTAATTATAATTTTTCTATTCATGCACATTTTGCTGTTAATTTTGGCTGGTAAATACTTCTCTTTATAAAACAACAACTTAGCCATTCACCTTTCATATGCTGTTAAATTCAGATCCTGTGTAATCTTAGGTTTCTGTGCTGATTATTTCCAGGACACAGATCAATTCTCTATAAAACTTGGATGTGAGGCACATCTGGGTTGAACCAAGCAGTGTAAATCTTGCCCCTGCTTACTCAGGCTGTCATGTTCAGTGAGCAGAACAACATTTTCTGCAGATCTCTCATGTGCCTGCCACCACAGAGACAGAGTTCATCCCAGCAGCACGTCAAGGTGTAGACACATAAGTTCAGTCTGCCTCTCCCAGAATCAAAAATGTCCATGGTGGAGCCTCTTACTCTGCAGAATGAGTGCCAGAGAGATGATTGGTGCGGAGTTTGATTGGATTTTCCTCATCTTTATTTACTTCGGTATTTCATAATGCCCATCTTGCTGTCTGCAGGATTGTTAAAAATGCAAGAAAAATTTGTGTGTGATTTAAGTTTTAAGTGAGGATTTAAAATCAAACCAAAATGTAAAAATTTAATTTTTATTCCTAGTAGTTTGTAGTACTTTTCTAATACATTGGAGGCTTTGTATTATCACTCAGCTGTCTCAAACATGGTAATAGATTCCTCTGTAAGGCATTTCCCATCTGACTTTCATGGGAACTACTGGACAGCCAGGTGGAGTAGTTGGGTCATTAGACTTTAATTGAAAACACATAAATAAATGTATTTTAGTGTTCTTGTATGTTCTCTGGACCAAATGTGATATAAAAATTATGTATGTGCATATGTGATCTCAGGTTGGGTTTATGTAAGAAAAGAGTTAAAAAAGATTCTGAATTCTTCAGTGGCACATCATGACTGTGGGAACCTTGCCTTTGACTAGGAAAACAGCAGGCAAGTTTAGGTTGGTGAAGTCATTGCAGAAGCAGGAATATTTTGAGATATGGGCAGGAGAATGATTTACCATGGGGAAAGGTCATATGTAGCTTTGCAGTTTGTCAGCCTCTTTGCATGAGTCTTGTCAGTGTGGGGGAAGTTCCCTGTTTCCCACTTGGAAAGCAGGACAAGCTGCCTCCCATGTTTTGCAAGGTTGTGAGTGAGAGATGGACCCCATTTTACATCATATCAGCTTCCTTGTCCCATTTGATATTCTCCGTCACTGTTCAGTTTGGCTAAGGGCATTTAGGCTGACCATGTTTCCATGCGTGCAGGATAAATGATGCTCTCAAGAAGTGATGGGAATGTTGCTCAGATGCTTTCAACCATGCTGAGACACTTCTTATTATGCAACCTTTAAATGCCACAGTGTCAGTGGTGGGTGAAGTTATTGCTGTCTGGTGCAGTTGTGTAATGCAAAAATTAAAACTGTAAATTGTTTTGGTTTCAACCCTATTTTTTGTAAAATTTGCATCCTCCCCAAAAGAATGTGAGAACTGCAAAGAGAAATGGGGGAGTTGGGAAATAGAGAAGGATCTTGCTCTTGCTTTTGTGCATCATCTCTTCAATTACATGAGTTCTACTAGCTTCCCCTCTTCCTGATGGCACAGGATGAATAGTGTTATGGACTAGCATCAGATTTGTGAAGTAGAAGCTGTCAGTGTCCAAAGACACCCTAGCCGTCTTTTTTTTGCAGGAAATGGAGGCAGCATTATGAATGAAGCAAGGAATTACAGATGGGAAGATGAAGCTGTTCCCTTCGTTTTCTCCGCATAACAGTAGTCTGTAGCCAAATATTTGAGCTGACATACTCAAGGGAAGCTTCTAATAATGAACGCAGAGTTTTAGAGGGTTTAGAAAGTGACCTCTGTAAGTCCTTTGCAAAAGATGCAGAGCACGCATGACTGTGATTTGAGACATGCTTTGAACAACTTTTCATCTGATTAGTAGTGCAAAGTACCCTGGTGAAGTTAAGTTGCTGCTATTTCCAGCTGAGTATTCAAGGTCAGTTGATACTTCTGATAATTTTGATTTTTGGTTTCTCTCTGGTATTCTGCTCAGTTAAAAGGTGAGGATCACACCACCTCCTTTTTGAAGGTATGGAAGCAATGTCACAGTACTGGTGGTGTAAAAAGACATTAGATTAAAGTGTCCATATAAATGTTCATCATCTCTCTCAGAGTATGGCTTGGTCACTTCATACTCGTTAGAAGATTGGTTTTAAATCCTTTTTAACTAGCTATGCTGGTGACTTCACCTTCTAGCCTCTCTAGCTCATTGAGCTACACACTGCTTCTTATCTCTGCTTTACTATTTTGCTCCTCTGCTTTTTCTTTTCAGTCCTTCTTTGGTCTGGTGGCTTCTAGAGAGAAGCTGTGCCTTCTGGAGGATGACCCTCTCAGTTCTGTGCTTGGGACCATGTACTTCTCCTTTCACCACCATGTCCCACTTAAGCTGAGTGTGTTGCCATGGAGAAATATCTCTGAGGATGGCAGATACCACATCTAACTAGCACAGAGGAAGGCTCTACCACATTCATGGAGAAGTGAATCTATCCAGCCTATGCAAGCAGATTTTTTTCAAAGGCTTATAACTTAGCCAGATCTGGGCAACTTTTAATAAAAACTTTTCCCCTGCCAAAATTTTAAGTCCTTTCTCCAAAACATGGAGGCACTGGAGCTTTTTAATGAAACAGTTATTAAAAAGAAAAAAAAAACAAAAACAAAACAAAACTAGGAATAATAACATGTTTTTCTCTCAGTTGTTCTCAGAAAAGTTTTTCTGTTGTTCTCAGAAATGGCTGAACCAGTTCAGCCTGATTTATTTATTTTGGAAAGAATCAGCTGAGAGAAACTTTCAGCATGGGAAATTTAGCCCAATGGGTTAGCATTTCTCAAAGTTTGGCAAAGTTTGATGCAAGTGGAAATGTTCTTACACTGAGAAGTCAAAGGCAAGCTTACATATCAGCAATGTTCCTTGCTTAGGATAGAAAAAGACTATATATATTAATTGCTTTTTCTTAATATTTCAGGTTCTTTGAGTATATATTGCTCTACAAAGATGCGGTGATGTTTCAGATTGAACAAGTTACAAAGCTTTGCTCGAAGATTGCTCTGACAGAGCCATGGGATCCCTATGATATTCCTGCCAATTCAACTTATGAAGATCAGTATTTCATTGGGGGACCTGGAGATGAAGTTATGGTACAGGAATGGTCTGACAGAAAACCAGCCAGGAAATGTATGTGCATGGATTTATTTTTTTTCAAATAATTATCAATGTCTCTGATGCGCAGGGAAAAATAAAATTGTTCATATTTCACCCCAGCTTTCCATATTTCTGTAAAGTTCTCTGGAAGAAGTAATGAAAATGCCCTTTGCACAGGATATCATTTTAATAACAATGCAGTTTTTTAGGAAAATTTCATATCTCAGCAGGATTAAGTATGTTCAGGGGGCTTCATTGTGTTGTATTTGGTATCATACAGAGTTTGGCATGGAACTGCATCATTTTGTGTCTGAATCTGGAAACCTGTGTCAAAATTTCTCTAAAGACTTAATTGGTACTATAATTAGGGACACACTCAAGCTAGAGTCTGTGCAACAGAAACAAAGCAAGTGTCAGTGTTTGTCTACACATGGTTCTTCAGCCACTGAAATCCTTAATATGTGCTTAAATTTTGTTGTCCTCTCTACTGGTAAGAACTATCTCCTCACAAGGCTTAGTTCTGCACTTGGAAGCCAAACACTTGCATCGTAAAAGAAAGGCTGAATTTTCCACGGTGTAGTATGTTAGATTTTGAATGCACAGAAATTTGTTAGTACTTTGGCTTCAGTTTCATCTGTGGCTTATTGATGATCTAGACAACTATAAAAATAATTTTAAAGCCTCTGTGAAATTTATGGGACTATTCAGCTAATGCAATACTTATGGTTATGGATATTTAATATAGAGGCTGGTTGCGAACTTTGAGCATTTAGCCAGAGGAAAATATTTCTTTCTTGAATAAAAGTACAACAAAATGAAGTAGAGAATGAAGGATAAGATAATCAGACCTCTGTAGCTAGGTTGATACATCCTCTGGTATTCTGCAAGAGGCAAATTATCACTCACTCCAATAATTATTATTTTTGGAATTTTTATGGAACTTTATATCCAGATACATTCAATTAATGATGGGTGATTTTTATCCTATATTATTTTGTGTCTCCAGTACTTTTCTATATGATCATTCATAAACATAATGTCTGAAAGTTATCTGTCTACCTATATACGTTTCAGGTAGCATTGGTTTGGATTGTAAAAATTATATTTCTTTTACAATTATAAAAGTTTTAGAGGTGATACAGGCCACTTTGGTAGCATCATATTTAACCATGATTTTTTATTCTAAATTCTGAAAGAAGACTTATTCAATAGAAGGTTGCCTCCATTCCTATGTACTCGAAACCATATTAATTGGAGTCTGAATGTTTTTGGTATATTAGCACGCTCAAAAGAGGTGTATTCAAACATTGCTTAGCTTGCCACCCTTTCTTTGGATATAGAATATGTGTGTTCCTGGTCACCATTTATTTATTTATGGTAATATGGTTGTGGTACAGCCTGTGACACAAAACTGAAAGTGCTAAAAACAAGTGTATGTAATTGCTGCTGGGTGGGAGAAAAGTATCCTTGGGACTAGAAAAATTTGTCACAGGCATTCCTCAGAGGAGCTGATTTATGATCACAGTAGGTAATTTTAACATCCTGAGTTTCTACTGTAAAGAGATCTGAAATGCATAAAACAATGGGATGGAGTATGATTGAAGGGATAAAGAATGATCACAGATGTCTGTGAGGTTAATAAAAGAGAGATAAAAGCAAAGGGTATTCAAAGGAAACCACTTCAGTGGTATTACTGCCACTGCCTAAACAGCATAGTGGAGAAGGTAGAGGTGATGACAGAGAGCAAGGGGGAAAGAGCGTGGGAACACCTCTGAGATTAACACACTGTGGAATTAAACTGAGTTTAAAAAGGGACAGACTTGCTACATCACATCCCTGGAGGAGGTCAGCATTGAGTGTAGTCTTGAGATAATAAACTGCTAGAAGTGTTTGAAATAATAGAAATTTTAAAAAAAAATTATAACGAGAATCTGAATAGACAGTGTTAAACAGAAGCATTGAATAAAAAGAGACTGACATCATCGTGACCCGTTCATCTTGTTTTGTCACCTAAAGTGATCACATTTCTGGTTGGTTGCAGTGGAATCCTGGGTCGGCGTTTATACGGTCAAAGACTGTTACCCAGTACAGGAAACCTACACCAAGAACTACAGCGTGACAACCTCCACTCGCTTCTTTGACATCCACCCGGGCATCGCAGACCCCTCCGTGTTCACCCCGCCCAGCACCTGCCAGACAGCCCAGCTGACCAGGATGAAAGATGAATGTTGATTATGGACACTGGCCGCCCCAAGCAAACACATATTAGCCAGGAGGATGGTTATGAGTAGTCAGTTGTTGACATCTAATTGGATTTTTCAAGCTAATTGTTGCTCTTTTTGGAATTTGTAAGTTTTCACTAGAGAGAGAACATATGCTTATAACTGAGGAAAATACATAAAACAAAAGATAACTTTCAATCACATTAATCTGCTCAGTGATGCACTTGCAGTATTATTGTAGATGCCATTAAGATAATATTTCTAGATACTATTTATTTAAGGTTGATTTTCCTTTTGCAAAGATTTCGTTATTTATTTTTTCAAGAAGACAAAGCATAAGCAGACAGCAGCAATGGTACTGTCTTGAAGAAAACGCTGAATTTTGTTGTCATTGTTGTTACTTCTGGAGACTTGAAGGGAAAGATGACCTGTGTAAAACCTCATCCCTAAGAGAAAAATACAGTTTTAAATTATATGCATCAAAATTGTGTAAATTTGTTCTTTTGGTTTTATTTTGCTTTGTGGTCTCTTTTGGTTGTTTTTTTTTCTTTCTGCTCTTCAGGAAGTTGGTAGTCAATTTTTGAGCTAGGTTTTGTTCTTTCTGAAAAGAAACTGGAGTAACTCTACTTATATAATGCTTGCTGACATGCCAAAAACACTTTGCTGTTTATTGGGAGAATTGTGTGAAAGGAAGGATAGTAGAAGCGAGAGATACACCTTCAAAAATACATAAGCCAAAGTTTTTATGCATCTCCCTTTTGGAGAAGGCTTCCAGTAGGGTGTGATGAGACAATTTTCAGTCACATTTTACTTCAGCACTTACTTTTCAAGGCAATAATAGTTTTAACCTATGCAAAGAGATTAAATGGTACTGCACTCTAAATGGCTTTAATGTTTTGTAACTACTTTAAACAGTCTTTACTTGGGGTGTGGAAACACCTTTATAATTCCAGAGAGGTTTTAAAAAAGAAAAGCTCTTCTTTATGCGTAGTTAGTGAAGGCTGAATCAGCATTCACACAGTGCCTGGTGGTTGGGATGGACAGAAGGACAGAGCCTGTGACTTGTGTAGAAAGGCGGGAGGGAAGAATGGGAGGAGCAGGTTTTAGATGTCCTCTGTGGAGTGATAGTGAGGCACTGCAATCTAAGCAGATGTGACAATCTTGCTTTCGTTTGCACCCACTCCACTGATGCCTGTTTTAATTGCTTTTTCATCAGCATCTTAGTCTTATTATCAGCCTATAACCAAAAAAGCACAGGGGGTGCACATATTTTGCATTAGAAAATTCAACCCAAGCCTTCGTGCACCTTTGAGACTCTCAGAAGTGTGATGAGTTTTGCACTTTTACCAAATGAGATTAAATGGTTTATTCTGTAAGGTATGCATTTTATTTATTACTTGCAAATAAATGTAAAGACATATTCTTGTCCTCTTACACATATTGGGTAGTTGTTTGCTCCAGAAGTCATCTGGCTGTAAACAGATGTAAGCACTGGGAAGTTTGGTGTCTCCAGAGGAGAGATGCTGGGCAGACTTTTAGTGCTTTATAAACTCATAGCTTTTTGTGCGTAAGCAAGTGGGGACAGTGGTTACTTTTCTTTCACATTTGTGGTCAGAATGGCATTTTGCTTTGCCCCATGCCTAATGAAAGCACATATACGTACTGATTAAAATTTAGCTAGTTGATTTAAAATTTCTCTTGGAGAGGGCCATTTCACTGAAACACACTAGTGGAAAGAAAGATTGGGTTTCCTTGAATTTGGAGTGCATTTATTCTGTACTCGCCTTCTGTATTTTTTGTGTGACACTAAATACTAACTGCATATTGTTCTCATTAGGACAATGATTAACATGGATTTCTTAATATGTGTCTTGTTAGAATCTGGAAAATATAATAAATCTGGCTAGCAAGCATGAAGCTGTGGTACTGAATAGTTTGAGATGGCTTTGTTGTGGTCGAGCAGATAGCTGGGTAATCAGTGTGTCTGTATTATGTTTTGCTGACAGTGATATAGTTTCTAGCAATAGCATTAAATGTTTCTTTAGATATGAATTTACAAATTTGTAATGGTCTGGTACACAAAAGTGCTTTAAAAAAAAGTGGGTTTTTTTTTGTCCTGACTTGCAGGGCACTTTTATATGGCTAAATATGTTCCTCCAAAAGAATGGTATTGTCTTCAGGTTTATGCTCTACAAATCCAATGCAGAGTTGTCAAAGAGATATCAAGCAGCAAAATTTAGGATTACATATTCTGAATTAGTCACAAACCAAATATGAAGCACAACATGCATATGCCTGGTTTGTTATCTTTGTTATGATATGCTTTGGTTAGTTGTTGTATAGCACAAGAGACATTTTGTCTTTAGGCAACTACACCAGTGACTCAATGAGAAGGAGCATAAAAGGAATATAAGGTAGATATATAATTGAATAAAAATGGGGGGGTTCATATGTCTTACAGTGTGGGAAACTTGTTTATCACAGTATTGGTGAAAAATTAATAATAAATTGGTATGTACATGAGTTATATTGTAATCTGTGGGGTTACAGCAAGAGAACCTGGTAGCTGGCTAGTCTGTCAGGCAAAGCCAATTGTGAGATTTCCAGTGTTTCCTGGTTTCAGCTGGGCCAGAAATAGTGCAAACATAGATGTGCCTGCCATATTCTTGTATTTCTGCTTGGAGTCTTCACTGAAAGCAGGATGTGTGTAGAAACATAACATTGTTTAATTTAAAATTAACCAAACATTCCTGAAACTCAAATAAGGGTTTTGTTTGAGTTTGGGGAAGAGATCTGGCCATTTGGTTCAGTTCCTATTTTAACAGTTTTCTTAACTCTAGTATTAGGGACATATTTTGCTGCCTTAAGCCATACTGCATGCCATGGAGGTGCTGCCATTTACCAGGGAATGCCAGATTTCATGAAGAGCATAGGAAGAAACACAATAGTCCATTGTCAAAGTCAATTTTAGTCAAGAAATCTCTAAACAGTATGATATTCTTACTTTGGGACATTAACAAAATCAGTGTATTTCTCACCTTGAAATTCATTTCATTTTAGTGCTTACACTTACTCCTTGCAAACTTGCATTTCTTTTCCTATCACCCTTTACTTTCTAACATCAGTGTAGTCCACTTCCAAACAGTGTTTGCAGCCCTCACTTGCATTTATTTCAGTTGGAGTTGAGCATCTAAGTACCTCATGGATGTGAGCTGGACTTGACCTATTTTGCCAGGAGTTCTGTCTCAAGGGCAAGGGCAGTGCCAGCCATATGTGAGCAACATACACTGAACTACATGTGGGTGTCCAACAGAGACACCAGAGCTGGCTCATGTGCAATTGCTGCTGTCCCAAAGTGCAAGTCCCATGATATTCCAATAGCAGTTGATGAGAGGTCTTGGCATTTCTGTTTTATCACATCCTGCATCTTCTGCGTCCTTGGCCACAAACTGATGCTGGAGGCAAACTGCAGGATGTTCCCACATGACAGAAAGGCACAAGATCATCAGTAAATTACTCCCTAACTATAAGGAGTAAAGATTGCAAAAGGGTGCCCACGCAAGTAGACAGAGGTCCCTGACTGTAAAGATCTGGAGGTCCCAGTCTTTCCAGGAGGTTGCATGTATGGCATAGACTCAGACACGTACAGATGTAATCTTCACATCTGCACTTGGGCAGAGGAACAAATGGAGTAAGCTTGGAAAACTTTTTAAACAATCCTGAGTACTTACTGCTTTATAAGGGGAGAGGGAAAAAGCTTATGATCCAGTCAGTAGTCCTGGAAAACTGTCAGAAATGTAGGACAAGATGCTGCTCTGAATATGTTAGCATAAATTTCCAAACACTGCTTTGAGTGCCTGCTGGTTCAACACACTCCTGGGTAAAGATCCATGTGGTTTGGTATGGCTATTTCAGCACAGAGCCCAAAACTGCATTCTGAATGAAGTGATGCACATAGCTGCAGTATGGTATTTTGTTTGAAATAAAGACCAATAGCCCAGCACTGTGCATTTTGCGGGCGTGAGTGCATGACTGATGACCTGTGTGTTTATCTGCAAGAATGTGTGTGCCTTTACAAGAGTGCTGCCTGTTGCCTGTGAAGACTGAAGAATTAATCTTCTCTCCACTATATCTGTAGGAATCTACTTCAGACTCCTTTCTTTCCCACCCTGCAATGTGGGAACAATAATTCTGCTTTCCGCCTGCTCTTGCCTTCTTGATTTTGATAACTCTGGGCCAACACTACTCCCTCTGCCAGTGGGAGGCACTGGGGCAGTAGCACCAATATGATGGAGGGTTCCCAGCCTCTGCCTTACAACATGGAATAAAATTACGTGTGTGTTACATGCCTGGGCTTACCCTGTGTGCTTCTGTGCATGGGGGTGTTGCTCGGCCCTCAGCACCCAGCCATCACCATTAATTGGGCTCAGCTCAGGCTTCCATGACGCCAGGCCAAGGGGCTTGTGAGCAAAAGGGAAGGAGAAGAAATGAAAGGAAAACCTGCTGGGCTCACCCTGCTCCCCACCAAGGTTTTTCCCACGCTTGCTCAGGGCTGATAAACAGCTTTGACGTTCCTGAAACAGCAGCAGCTGGGTTGCCAGCTCTACGTCACAGCCCATGTCACACTGAAGGAGAGGGTTGGGTTTCACCCTCTGCACTAAAATTATCCTTCACGCTGGGCCAGTGACTCAGTTTTGTTTTCCATGGAGAATGCATGCCTGCTCCCATCACCTCTGCCACTGCTGTCCCAGCCTGTGTGGCAGGGGCATGTTCTCATGGCTCCTGTCCCAGTCCAGCAGTCTGTGACAGCCCCTGTGTGGCCAGACAGTGCCCTTCAGCCTGTCCCCTGTATCATCTTCGTTCTTCAGGTGTGTCAGGGACCTCGCTGTACCCCACACACAGGGCAGGCAGGTCTCCACTTTCCTATAGGGCTTTTAAAGTTGTGGGGAAAGCCCTTCCTATCTTTCCATTGCTGTGCCATTTTGAAATTTATTTTTTATGTGGTTTTTTCACGTGTTTCCTTTATTTTGGTATGACAGCTGCTTCTGTTAATTTGATGGGGTGATTTTTCATATGGATGTTGAGTTTGGGGGTTTTTTACCACAGACTTGGTGCCATGTAGCAACCCTCGTTCATTGCTGCAATACCCCATAATCAGTGACTTGTTTATTCTTGATGTTGGCAGCAGTTTGCACTGGCAAGAGCACAGGAGGTGGAAATGCTGAAAATAATGATGAGTGACAGTTGAGATACCCTTACTGGTGGCCCAAGTAACTACCAACTGTGATGACAGTGTTAAAACTCTGGGCTCTGCAGTCTGTAGACACTTAACCCCAGGAAAAAGACCACATCTCTCCAAAGGAGACGGGGAATTATGCTGGGCAGCCCACATTACTTTTACTTTATTAAAGTAAGATCCTGTAGTAATGCTGTATGCATGACCATAATTCAGTCTTGAGTGGTTGTTTCATAGAGAGACAGAAAACAAAATGTTTTCTCCCAGCATTCTTCTACAGAAATGATGTAAAAAATTTTTTCAGAAACTGTTGAGTTTAGAATTAAAGAAATAGTATGTGGAAAGCTCCAAAGATGTGTCGTGGAATGAATGCTGTATCTATGAAGCAACATGTAGCTTTAATATAAAGTTTTTCAGCCTTAGAACTTCTACTTCAAAGTAAATAAATAGCACTGCTTGTCAGAAGGACTAAACTGAATCATACCTCTCAGCTGGCACCCAGCTTTGAAAGAAGCTGCTTCTCTTGTAGGCTTGAACAGGGGCTCTTGCTTAAAGCTGGCTACTTTTGCAACCGTACCAATTCAGCTAATTGAAGACATTGCCTCTTGCTGCAGACCATGCTTGTCAAACGAATGGGGTTTCTTTACTTGTGTTGGCTCGGTACTCTGCAGATTTCCAAAGAAATGTGATATTTTATGCCAGCACAGGATCTGTTCTGAATCTTTTATGAAATGTGCTTGCTTGCACACAGAGGAGGCTATGAGCAACAGGCAGTGTCTCTTACCATGGGAGAAAGCTCACACAAACTGAAGACATTTTTCCCTGTTTCTAGCCTGCTGGGACATCCTAGATTGGAAATCTCATTCAGAAATTTGTGAATTTCATGTTTGATGAAGGTGAGAAGGGAAGAAAAACTGCAATAATAGAGCAAGGTGATAAAAGAAATTATATAAAGCAGAATTAAAGTATGCCAACAGAGCGATACCCAAAAAATCCAGTCAACCACACCCCAAAAAAAGAAGTAGGGGTGAGGGAGGGAGAAAAGAAGATGAAGCATATTTGCCTGCACCTTCTCATCCTGTTTTATGAATTTATAGAAAAGACCTTCATTATGAAATTCAAAGGCTCCTAAACATCAGCATTTCTTTTTGGGTAATACAAATCCCTGAAAGCCCTGACCAGTCTGACAGAGCACTCATGGGGTTTGCTCACTGAGCACCTGAGATGGCCCTGCAAGGAGTGGTGCTTGGCTTTTGGGTGCCCTGCAGAAGGAAGGAGGTCTTGGATGGATTTGACTTTTCACGCTTTCTTCAGGGAAGTACCAAACATTTGCACCTCCCACTGAAGTGGAAAGATTAGATGTGAAATAATCTCTAGCCAGTGGAAGTAAACAGTTGGCACTTATGGCCCTGTTCTTTCAATTCCAAGAAAAGTTTTCTTAACAGAGCTGCTGAATTTGGACATTGAGAGCGCCCAACTCCCTTCCATTTAATTTCTACCTTGTGCTAACTCACACTGCCAAAATGATATTGCCCTTAGGATTATTTGTTCCAACAGTCTCACTCCTACAGATGTGGATGAAAAGTACTAATGGTCCTCATGGGAAACGTTAGGAGTAATAATCAGAGGGTGAAGTCCAGAATGAAGCAAGGCAGGACTACTGCTGCTTCTCCCATCTCTGAACCACCCAAGCTGGACTCATGAAACAAGCAATCCCAAAAGCTAAGCCACAGGAAGCAAAGCATTATTGTGCTTAAAAGCCTGGGGTTCGATGTTGTCTATATTAGAGCAGCTCTAGCATGATGTCAGATGTGTTTCTCACTAACAAAATCTCTCCCTCCAGAGGAACTTTTTAAACAGCAGAAGAAAATGTTGGATATTGCCTCAAATGTGAAACATGTCCCTGCCAGCCAAAAGCACCAGGCAAGGGTGGCCAAGCACAATACATTACTAAAACTTCCTCCTTTGTTTCCACAGCAGCTGCCTGAAACATGGCTGGCAAAGAGCTGTAGAGCTGGGAGACATACGTGGTGTGTGTTTGGTCAGGTGCCTTGAGCACCACAGTGAACTTTGGGCCACCTGAACCCGAGGGTGTGAGCAGAATCACTGCACTCCAGTGCTGTGAACAGCCCTTCTTTGTACTGAAAACCCTCACACTAAAGTGCCCTGCTATGTAACAGCAGCCCATAGGAAAACATTTGGGATGAGATCTAAACCTCGCATCAGGCCATCAATGGCCACAGTTAAAAACTAAAGTAAAATAAAAAAGTGAAGTCTCACTTGCACTTCAAAAAAAAAATTCCACCTACATTGGACAAAAGATGACACTATTTTTTATTTTGATGTGGCTCTCAGTGTCAATTATAGGAAGTTGCTACTTCCAGTTCCAGTCTGTATTTTTGCTAAATACAGCACAGTATGGGAATGCAATTAGTACAGCCAGAGCTAATTGTTTCAGGATGAGCTAGTTCAGCATCCATTTGAGTGTGGCTGCTTTGACCAGGCTCTGAGACAGCTCCAGGCTCAGGGATAATAAGTTTTAGACCTGGGATGTGTTGACCAACCTGTGAGACAACAATGACACATGCCTAGAGAACAGCCTGGTGTTAGTGCTGAGATAAGGAAGGAATTTTCCTGTGGGTCAGATTGGCACAGTTTTCCATGGCTTTTTGGCTTTTCTCTGCAGCATCAAGCATGACCACTGGTCAGGGCTTCTAGGGTCCTTTCTGGCCAAGTTGCTGCCTGCTCCTCATACCCCACGAAGGTAACTCTCATGCCCCACCACTGGGGAAAGGCAACTTTCTGGGCTGCAAGGGTGGCCCCCAGGGTTGCTTCTTGTCCTGTGTGTCATTGAGCAAAACCCCTTGCCAGGGCTTCTCTGAGCTTTTCCAACTCTGTTCCTGCCTGCTGCACTTGTGCTTCCATGTGCCCTGGCTCTCTCTGACCCATTGCAAACCTAGAGCAGGAGTGAGCTCTGCTCTCCCCATGGCTCCATTTATCCAGGGGTTCTTGCTTGTGCAAAGGAGTCTGTGCCTGAAAGGGCTCCAGGCTTGCAGCCCCATGAGGACCTGCCACTTTTCAGCACTCCATGTGGGCAATACAAGCACCAGGCAGGCACAGGAGTGCTTTTCATGCATCGTTACTCAAGAACTACAGCAGAGAAAGTTCTGGAAGGCAAAAAGGGTGGTTTGTGTGTTATCAAGGTGTGTCATAATTTAGAAAATACCAATACTCCTTTTCTGTGTGACTGTAACCACTCTTTATTCTCGCTTTTCAGGAAACTGCTTGACCCATATTCATAAATCCAAATTGTTTCAACTTTTACATTAAAAATAATACATGACTTTGGTTATTGTTCTTCCTCCTCTAAGGCTAAAAATCAAAATAATTTAAAAACAGAGAAAAAAATAAAGTAGGAATGTTTGGGAGTTGGATTTTTTTGAATGCCAAAATGCAAATTCATACACAAAAAAATGCATTACCAAACAAAGAAAATCACAATCTTAAAACTTTTGAGGTTTTTTTTTTCCTAGAAAGAGCCTTCATTGTGCATCAGTCATTTATCTGCTTTCCTATTTCTGGTAAAGGTTAATACTTTTTAGATAATTTTCAGAGTTTTTTTAATAACAGTTACATATTTTCAAGACTGTTGTATTATCTGTGGGTTGACCCAGTGTCTGCCTCTGATTTGGGTTCACCTGGCACCATTTCTTTAGGCTCCAGGAAGTTCCATTGTTTGGGTTATTCTATATGGCAGGCTCCAGGAAGTATGTGTGGTCAAAAGAAATATGTCCTATGAAGGAATGGTGTTTACAGACCATCATGTTCACTCTCTCCAGAGAGATCCTGGGTGGAGGACATTCACCAGGAAGATAAACAGCCCATAATTCACAATATTCCAAGTAACTCTATTGGCAAACTTGCCTGGAGAGGTGGAGGTCATAGCAACTGTGTTGGATACAAACTGCGCCATTAACTCCTTGCCACAAGAGACACAGGAGTGAGACAGAAATCTGCTTTCCCCATGCAGTCCCACTAGCAAAGGCTTCTCCACAAGATGCAGGGGATTTGCAAAATTCTGGCTCTGACTTTGTCAGATTTCAAGTGAAGGTTTTTCAAGATAAACTGAGGATTGCATTAACCTGTTCCTGGCCATCTGCACATTGTGATAATGATGGTGAAACTCTGCCCAGAAAGAGAGTCAGAAACATAAACTAAAATCCTGTTTCTGGTTATATCCTTTTTGTTGGAAGCAGATTTTACCCATTCCCATGCATGCTGGCACTGAGTACCCTCTGCACTTCCCCTTCTCATGAAGCTGCAGAGAGCAGTGAGATGCTTCTCTCCAAACTAGATTAAGACCCTGTCCTCAGCTGCTGCACAGAGGATGGCTTCCAGCTCTTTCACCATTTTGTTGTGCCCCTCCGGAGGCATTCAAGGACCTTCACAACCTTGTTAAATTTTGGGACACACAGTCCTCAAGATTTATGTCTTTCTGGGCACAGAACCAGTGCACACTGCACCAGTGCTAAATACAGCAGGATTTGCAACCTGCTGTGCAGGATAGAACCACTCCTTTTGACCAGCTGGCTGTGGTGCATTGGGTTTGCCACTGCCAACTTGTGCTGAGCCTGCAGTCAGCCTGCAGCCCAGACCCCTTCCTGTGGGGTTGCTCTCCAGCCATGCCACTCCCAATTCATACTTGTGGAAAGTATTCCTCCATCCCAGCATTCATCCTGGTTCAATTTCTTGCCACTGATGATTTCTCAGTGCTTCAATCTATCCAAATCCCTCTGCAAGGCTTCTTGTCTCTTAAGAGACTCAGCAGCACATTCCAGTTTAGCATCATCAGCAAACTTCCAACTCCTGCCTCCAGATCACTGATAAATATATTGAACACAACCGTCCCTAGAAGTGAGCCCTGGGGAACAGTGATGATGACTGGCCTCCAGCCAGATTCCCTACACCCTTTTGAGCCCTGCTCTACACTCAGTTCTTCACTCACTGAACTATGTACCTGCTCACCTCACAGTCAGACAGCTTGTCTAGAAGAATGTTGTGAGGGACGGAATCAACATCCTTAATAAACTGAAATGCAGAAAAACATTGTCCACTGCCTTCCCTTCATGCAATAGGTGGGTGACTTTATGCTAGAAGAATATTAAAAAAATTATACAGGACTTCCCTTTGTCCCATGAAGCCATGTTATCTGTGCCTGATGATTGCCTGGTCCCCTCAAGGCCTCTCAGTAGCACCCAGTATGATGTTCTCTGTAATTTTCCCAGGCACTGAGACCGGGATAACAGGTCTGAAGTTTTCCAAGGTCTCCCTCATGCCCCTGTAAACTGGAACACTGTCTTCCTTCCAATCAACAGAAACCTCTGCTGCATAAAACCACCAAGTTCC
The DNA here is from genome assembly GCA_013399455.1 of Anthoscopus minutus. NCBI lineage: Eukaryota > Metazoa > Chordata > Aves > Passeriformes > Paridae > Anthoscopus > Anthoscopus minutus. The sequence goes on along the minus strand of VWYI01043721.1, from coordinate 16,394 downwards.
ATCACCATACTTGCTGAAGTAGCATAATTGGCCAACTGCACTACAAAAAGGGTGCTGGAGAATGCTTACAAGTTCTTGTTCATTGGTTGTAATAGCACTATGCTTGTAGTACAGCCTTCTGTGAAGAATATCTGGCATGCTGAATCATCTAGTCTTTTAGAAAGCTGAAACCCTAAACTTTAGTGAGTTTATGCAAGTATGGAGTCAAGGACATTGGGAGATATACTCAGAGTCCATTCTTTTATTTTGCTGACAGACAATGAAAGATTAGTCTCACCCTTTGCACAGCATCAGAAAACAGAAATAAAGTATTCTGTTTCAGATCAGACTTTCAGCCACACTTTTCTGGCTAGTATGACGGGAAAGAAGACATCCTAATAAACAATTCAAGATTGATATTGCAATGCTCAGTAGCGGGGGCATCAACACCTCTGTAATCTGCAGCTGGGCAATAAGGAGCACCATGACAGAGTGTCAAATACCTTTGGTTCCAGGTCCAGTATGACAATGATCTGGGCTCCTTATTTTTTTCACTGTTCATTGCATTTTTTAATACATCTTGTGAAATTTCTGAATGGAAAACTGGAAAACTCTAAGAAGCAAAATTAGTGACTGTAATTTATGCAGTTCTCGGAAGAGCACAGGCCAGTTCACTCTGCAGCCCCTACTATTTTATTTCAAGTTCTCTGCAGTAGCCGCAGGGCTCAGCTGCCACTCATTGAAGTTTAAGCTTATATTTTTCTGTCAAAATTCTTTCCTGTTCTATCTGCCCTATGGCTGGCCTCTGCTCTAAGCTCTCTGAAACTGCTTTCTTTTTCCAGTTATTCCATCCTGCTGCTTCCATTTTTTAACTCACAGGCATGTTATAAATATTTCCTCTTTGGTACTAAAATGCTTGATCCCTTTTCAGATGGCAATTGAGAACACCTCACCCCTCACTCCTAATGGCATCTTATATTCAGTTGAATGTCATGCATGTGTGCACAATAGAAGGATAATGTATATGATTGCCACATCATTAAAACACTGGTTACTATTGCTGTGGTTATTTACTCTTCATTTTACATGCAATAGTTATAACACCATGTTTGGAAGTTTCCATCGCTTCTATAATCATTATATTAAGCTTTTTCAGCCTTATCCATCTTTTCCTGTTCCTATACCTCAAACCCTTTGTTTTCAGTCAAACATTAAAAAAGGTTGGCATCTGCTCATGAAACTAATTTCTATTTTGATGTTCCTTTGTAGCAAATCCTGACAAGGCTATCAGAGAGTATAATGATCTGTGCCACTGTATAAACGCTTAAAAGATATTTATCACAAAAAGCTTTTCGTTTGAACTCTTGCTACCCTGGTAGGGGTCTTCCTAAGTTAAACATGGCCTCTCCAAGAAAGATGTTTTTCCAGATGGTGTGAGCTCATTTTTGTTCAGCATTTAGCTTTAGTGTTGCTTCCACAGGATCTAAAGATGGACTGAAGTTAAAAAGCAAGCAGAAGCCCAAATTACCAGGGAGATGGAAAAGTCTTTTCATGAGATCCATAAATCTTCTTGATATATTCTAAAATTACAGATAGCTGCCTTGGCCAGATTTGATACTGGCAGTTAGAAACTAAGCACTAATTTTACATTTTTAAACTGTCTTAAAATGGGTTTACATTTCAGTTGGAATCTGGATGACTTATAGCAATCAGGAGGCACGAAAGACCTTGTGCCAGATATTTGTGCAGTGCAAAAGAGTGTCAATCCACAGCACCCAGTGGAGCTGGATTGGCACTGAGCAAGTTGCTGACTCTTGCATACTGCTTTCTGTCTATGAAATCCAGGAAAGCAACCCTTCTGGAGCTGGGCAGATCCAAGGGCCATATCAGAGAGCTCCATGGCTCAGCCTAGCTCAGTCTTGTGTCCAGTTCCACTGACCTCAGCAGTGGAGTGATGGTCAACTGCCTCTGAAACAAAATGTGAATCCCATCCACATTGCTGGTCTGTCCATGCAAGTACCCCAGGAGACATGTGACATGACATGGGGGAAGTGACCTCACAGTTCTGAGCGCTGACACTGGCTCATGTCTGGCATGATGAAGGCAGGATATTGTCACGTAAGCGACGAACGAGCACGCCTTTGAATTTTTTGTCATTTCCTTGTCACCCTGTGAGGCGCAGCAGACGCCAGCGCTGTCTGCAGTTGCATAAACACACGCCGTCAAAGACCTGGAAGCCACACGCTGGCACAGCACACAGGCAGTGCTCCTGTTCTTGCAATTAATGAACTCCTGGCAGGAGGCTGCTGGGACCTCAGCAGGCCCAAGCACACATGCCAGACTGCTCAGGGGTGGCACTCGCTGAGATTAAAGACTTGGCTCCAGTGAAAAAGAAAGCGGAAGCAAACAGCAGCCTTCTGCCAGTACGTGCATTTCATAAGGCCAAGGCTCAGTGCTGGTGCTCAGCGCACATTGGATTTTCTTTACTCATGCTCAGCTCAGTGCTTGTCAGCATCGCTCACAGGCTCTGTGATGTTGCCTGGGTGTCCTGTTTGGTGCACAGGGCCTGTGGGTCAAACCTCAGTGCGCCTGGAGCACCACAAAAGGTCACCCGGACTTGAGGAACAGAAACTGTTCCGGACTGAGGAACAGGGACTTGAGGCTCCCAAGCCTCAATGTGCTTACAGGCATGTGTGCAACTCCAAGAGGTCCCTGTTGCTTGAGGTTACTATATGGTGTAGATTGTGGCATCCTCTGCTAATAATCTGGATAGCCAGTTCCACTTGGATGAAATTCCTTGAGAGGACTCAAGTTTAGGCCACACAGAGTTTTACAAGGATTCCAAGAGAAAATGTGAACACAACTGGACAAAACGGAGATAATCTACTCAAAAATCCAGAGTGTAATGCTGTACTAACTCCAGGACATTGTGACACCAAGTTCCTCATTTATTCAAGGTAAATGAACTCAAAACAAGACCCAAACCATCACTGGAGGACTGCAAATGGGCATTTTCAAAGTCAAGTCCAAAGGTTAACCCAAGGTTATCAGGGTAACTCCTAATCAAGCTTTACCTTCCTAGGCAATGACTCCTGGTTTTTTGCCATTGTGGCGCCCAACATCCAACACCTCAGTCTGAGCTGGAGGCCTGAAATGCTCAGCACCAGACTGCATGGGGAGAGCAGGAAAATGTCACACTGAGGTGCCTTGCCTTTGTGAAAGCTGTTGGAACACAGACAAGGTACAGTGGATTTCGTGGAATGTTTTCCTCAAATGAGAATTTCTCTAGCATAAACTCAGTGAGTCTTGCTCCTAACCCTTACTTCTTCAGAGCCATCACAGCTCTGGCCTGCTTTATGCCCCAATTTCTGACATCTAAGTTCTGGCTGATATTCATTACTCTTAATAATCTTCAATTTTCCAGCAGTGAAGATACCTTAGTACTCATTTTAAAGTCAAGGTAAATATTGAGAAACTAAATCACCTTGCTATTTATGGCTTGAATGGATTTAAGGTGTTAGAAGTTGTGGTTAGCCTTTTATTTTCTGACCTTCTTTTCTTATATTTTGAATTTAGGAAGAAACTTTGGACAGGAATGAATCCTATTTTGATGGGAGAAATGGATGTATGAAAGAGGGCAAAACGGCACTAGGTAATGAACATATATAACTAAGTAGAAATGGTTTTTTATTTCATTTTGAAAGTAACCCGCACGTTGATAAATAACCTGCAGCCCAATAACACTTTGTTCTGTCTTTTGGAGATAACATACGCAAGCAAACAGGCATTTAGGTCAAAGACTTAGTGACTCATTTCATATCTCTCTAATGAAAATAAACAAAATATTTCAGTTTATCAGGAATTTTTAAGCCCAGTATTTGTAAAACAAACAAAAAAAACCCCAAAGTCATAGATTGAGGTTTCTAAATTTTTGTTGTTGCAAGTATTGTTGCCTTATACTGCAAGTTGTAACAAAAGTTGCTATGAATTTTCCTTTAGATAGAAATATCATGAAGCGATTAATTTTCTAGATTTTTTTTTATCCTCCTTTATCACATAACTGATTTCTTGGGGTATTATTATCATTATCAACTAGTCTGAAATTCAGACCTCTAAGTCTGTAGCCATGCTTTTCGTTTACTTAAATATGGACCAAATACTTCTACAGCTGATGATAAAATGGGACCTCTATAATTTTGATGAGAAAACAAATGCTTTCTCTTCTACCCAAATCTGAGGAAACAAATAATATGTATTTTCTAGTCTCTTGCTGAGTCTTTAAGTGAGAGGAGAAAAATACTTCTATTTGTTCACACCACCTTATGAAATTAAACCTTGTCAGTGTATATGTATGGATCTTAATTAACAGGAAACAATTTTTTTTAAATTGTTAAATGAAGCTAATTCAACATTCAAAATTCAGTTTCTTAAATTCACATTAAGCACTTTAAAGATATTAACAGTTCAACCCCTGAAAAATACCTAAAAAATTAATATTTCAATTGCCAGTAAATTTTACTTGAAATGTAACTTCTGACATTCACTTTCAAAAACTAGAGTCAAGACTTTGATAACATTAATCAAAGGAAATAGTGTTTCTATGGACAATCCAGGGAGATCCAGCTTCAGTGCTATAATATTTTATATGTGAAGGTTACTTTACTTTAGAGTATGTTTTAGACCCTTTAAATTTCATTTTTATTATTCTTCAGAAATGTATACAGATATTACTGAGAAAAAAATTGTGAGTTCTAATTGCAGGTATAAACAATTACAAAATCATATTAAATTATACGCTTACTAAACTTAGTCCTAGATTCAGAGAATTGTTTAGCCTGGGAAAAAAACTTTCAGACTATTGCATCCAGCCATTAGCCTACCGCTGTCAGTGGTTGTGTCTACTGTAACATACATTGAAAATGAAATTTTCAAATTTTTCTTGTGTCTTATAAACCTTTATTTCACATTACGATGCCATATATTTTAACTTACAAAACCCTGAAAAGAGCTGCAAAGCTAAAAAAATGGAGAAAGGTCAAATTATATTCGCCTTAAAATGAAGAAACTCAATTTGGAGTTCTTGTTCTGTACACTGAGCATTGTCACACTTAAGAGAAGACTGTAGGATAAATCAAAGGGGAAGCTGAAGCTAAGGAAATGAGGAACAAACAAAAAAGAAAGAGAAGAAAATGTAGGCGCTCCTGGAAGCAACCACTTATGTACTACAGATTCCAGTTTATATCCCCTTGAAATGTTCAGTTCCAAAAAAAGTATGTTCCAGTGTTGTTAGAGAGTTAGCCAGCAATGTATTGGCTCCCAAATATGAGTTATGTCTCTGTCACACTGAAACTTACTGCTAGTTAAAGGTGATGGAAGGTTTATCTGCCTAAATAATCATCCCCATTTGTTCTATGGCAGCTAGGCTATGTGCTGAAACCTAATGAAAGCATTGGAAAGGTGCCCATTGATATTAAAGAGATTTGGATGTGGTCCTGAAGTGCTAAAGAGAAAAAAGCTATTCCTCCTCTCCTTTCCCAACTCTAAAATAAATTGTGAATGTGATTGCATAGTCATGCTAGAACGGAGATAGAGTGGTAACAGAATAACAGAAAACAGGCATCTTTATGCCTCAGTGCCTTTGGTATGTGTACCATACCCTAACAAATGCAAACACTGACATACAGAGCACACTTCTAGCTCACTTAAATGATTTAATTATTCCTGTGTCACTCATAGCTGACTCATGGCCCTCCTGCACTAAGGTAAGGGTAGAATTAGGTCAGATGGTAGGAAAAAATTCTTTACTGTGAGGGTGGTGAGACAGAGAACCTGTTGCCAGAGAACCTGTGGACACCCCGTCTCTGGAAGTGCCCAAGGCAAGTTGGATGAGACTTTGAACACCTGGTCTAATGGAAGGTGTCCTGGCCCAAGGTAGGAGGTTGGAATGAGATGACCTTTAATGTCCCCTCCAAACTAAAACCATTCTATGATTCTGTGATTGCTTGGCATCAGCATCCTACTGCATCTCTCCCTGAGAGTTTGATCGCAGAGAGTGGCCCGTGGGGTGAAGAGAGTCTGTGTCAGCCCAATTTAGCAACATCCCACTGACAACATGGCAGAAATAGTCTTTACCACAGATGGATCTGTGTTGCTGTTTGTAATTTGTCTGAAACAAATGACTTCATAGAGGTAAAACTCTTGAACCTCTTTTCCATCCCCTGGTCAGTGCAGGTCACAGACAGGGTTACACACACTCTGCACAGAGACAAAGGAAAATTTTGTCTGGGTGCTCAGAACCTTTTTTAATCTCACCCACACTATAATAACTTCTCCCTGTCCGACAGCAGTGCAGGGGCTGGACAGTCTTCCTGCATTGTGCTCCCAACGTCTCCTGGCTCGGGAAGTGACAACATCTTGAACTAATTTTTTTAAATGGGGGTTGATTTTAAGCAACATATTTTCCAAACTGGTTTTTTTTAAGTGTAAGCCTAATTTTTTTTATTCTTTTTTCTTCTCTCTTTTTTTTTTTGTGTTTTTTTTTGTTTTAACCACTTGGCAGAGGAAGGAATTCCATGCAGGACATTGAATGAGGGACACTCAGGGCAGCCAAAGATATCAGCAACTTCTGCCAGCCACCTCTGGAAGGCAGGAGCATCGCTAAAGGCTGGAAGTAGGCTCCTCCACAAGCAAGCCCTCAGCCGCAGACAGGATAAGTAACCACAACCCAATCTGCTGCTCTTTCTGCAGCAGACAGTTGTCCTTTTCCACATGGCCAGGTACAATGCTTCTGGGACAAATTTGGGGGTATTCATCACCAGTGGTGAGGGAGTGGAAGCAAATTTGCATCCAAATAAGGGACCATCATATATTGGGGCTTCAGTAGAAAGGTCTAGTGTTTACTGTTCTGCACATTCAGGGAGAGATTTTCACTGTATTTTCTCCTCCCGGATGTTAAAAGTCATTTGAAGTGATTGAAATGGGCAACCAAAGCTTCATCTCCCCCCACTGCCTTCTCACCTTTGAGCCTCCACTTGTGGAGCTTCCTTGGCACATCATGAGTCTGCACAAAAGGGAGGAGGACTTGGCCAGCACCAGCTGCTTCAGGCTTGTTGGGTTACCTTGCATGGAAAATCCAGGAAGCACCAAATTTCATCCACTGAGGCTGTTTCTCCAGCCCCAAATATCCAAATGTCGAGGGAAATGCTCCCAAATATAATAAGAGTAGGTTAAAGCCCCTAAAATTACAGTGTGTTAGATTGTCAGTGGATGTACAACTGCATCTCTGTAGCTCATGGTCAGACACCCCTGTGTGCCAAAGAGGACAAGTTTCCCAAAGGGATTTCCCTTTCCTTAGGCTTGCCTAGGGAAGAGGCTTGGTGAAGATGCTGAAAGACACCCCATGGTCCACACCAGCGGGATGAGACAAGGGCTCATGTGCAGGGCTATTGCAGCTCTTGGGAGGGTGAACCCAGATTCTTCACAAAGGTTCAAGTTTTTCTCATTTTGTGAAATTTTCCACCTCCTCCACAGACAGGGTTCTCTGGCTTTAGGCTGGTTTCCATGAGGCTGGATGGGAAAGCTTCACAGCAGCAGGACATTTTATTGCTGCCTTTTCTTTTGCCCAGACAGCATTCCTCTGACCATGTGCCCAGTGTCAATGAGTGTAGATTTTTCTTTGGTGCTTTGGGTGCTTTTATCTTCCTGCAAAGCCAGCTCCAAAGAGCATGACTGGCAGGTAGCCAATATTTAAGCTAATATTTGAGCCAGGACTCACTGCCAAGGGCCTATCTCTACCCAGAGGGGTCTGGATCTTGCCCTGCAGCAGAAGAGCATTTGCCACATGGCTCCTTTGAGCAACATGATCAACTGGGAGTAGGTCCTGACACCTAGCCTAATCTCCCTGGCTGTGTTCCTGAAGCAAGGAGGAGATTTTAATCTAGATTTGGTGTTTCATGCAAGGACAGGAAACTCATAAGAGGTCTTAGCCCAGAGAGCATCTTGACTATGGCCAGCTTTCTAGTTCCAGTGAAGTTACAGCCCCACTTTTCCACATTAGTCTTGTGTCTGTCTCATGCCTTAACCTCTTAAAATGGGCAAAACTAGGCTGTAGTTAGTTTTAGCACCTCTGTCTCTCCAACAACTGAGCTAGAAAACAGTTGTTTTAAGCAACATAAATTTAGTGTCAGGCTGTAAATGGCATATTTTTTTATTGTATAGGTTGCTTTACACTGACAGTTTTTGTCCAGGTCTGCACAAAAGCATTAGTGCGTAAAGGTCTGGGCTTTTGGGGAGTGGGCAAATAAGGAAACTGGGGAATGGAAGTTTACCATAAACATCTTTTCATTGCAGCTGAGGTACCAAGCTGCAATTTTAACTACAGTAACAAAACAACATACCTTAGATTGAGCTAAGAATTGTATGTAATATTTCGAGATCATGCATAATAATCAAATGGTACTATACCAAAATTTTGCTCTGAGGGACCCTTGTGCCATTGCACCCCAAACCTTGGTTTAAACTTCAGAACAAAGTGGGAAAAAGGAGCCATACCAGCAATTTTATATTAAGAAAGAAGGGAGAAGTTTTTCACAGGGTGCAAGCAGCAGCTAACTCAGCAGCAAGTGGCAGGGAGGCCTCAGGCTTTCCTGCACAAGTGTTTCTCATGAAAGAAACAGGAACAGGAGTATGTTTCTGTGCCTTAGCTAGCCCTTTCACAGAAAAGGTTTTCCAAAATTATTGAACTACATTAGACCATCAATTACCAAGGCTGCCGCTGAATTTGATCTAAATCCTCAAAATCTATAGGGAAACCATCTCATTGTTACAGGAGCAGACAGGAGCACAGTTTAAACTTGCAATTTTGCCATTAAAGGATTCAGATGCCCAACATGGAGGCTGGTAGCCTCCAGTCCTGCAAAAATATTTAACAATTTAATGCACTTTTCAGCGCTTGAGGTTGTAGTGATTAGCAAGTGAAGAAGTTTTGGCAGGAGTTGATGCAAATTCTTCACCAAGTTCTGATTGTGCCACCCAAAATACATTCAACCCTGCTCCGCACCAATGTAAAATCCTGTGTAAATACAAAGTGCTGATCAAGGGGTGAGGGTAGCAGTGCCTGGGCTGTGGATGGGGAGGATATCTTCCAAAATCAATAAACACCACTCCTGCCTGTCTTCCCTGCTCCCAGCAGCAGCATCTGGCTTCTCCAGAGCTTCTGTCCTGCTTCCCTTTATGCTTTGGGATTTTGTCTGTGGAAAATTGATCTGTGTTGATACAGAAATGAAAGAATTGGAAATCTGGCTGATTGGCATATGATACCAGTACCTACAAGACAGATGAGCACCAAAAATACCTTAATTTCAGTAGCCTTTTGACTTCAAAGCACACTGCAGGTGGCTGAATGAGATGGAGCTAAGAATGTCATGCTCCATGGTAAGATGTAGGACGGTATTTTAAGGACTTGGAAATACTGGGATCAGGCTTAGCAGTACACATATGACAAGCAAAGGGGTGAAACTCAGCACACAGATATCTAGAGGTACCAGTAAGAGAAAGTTAACTGTGGGCACATCACAGTTATCTCCTACAGATATGTTAATTGTGGGACTGAGGGGCCTGCAAGAGGCTTGGGGCAGACCCAAGGAAGGACTTTGTGTTTGCAAAGGATGACCCAATACCCTTGTAAGATCTACAGCCTGAAAGGGTGGACCATGCATACAGCAGCAGAGGTAGCTGTCTATGCTTGTCTGTAGATTTTGTGAACTTCTGTTTGTCAGAGCCCTGAAATAGAATATTTAGCACGTGTCACTACTGCTTCTCAGACACAACACTCAGAAGCTTTTATCCAGTTCTTAGTTTTCCCTTTGTTTGCATATCCTGCATGGAAGTAGAAGGTGATTATAAAGGCAAAAATGTTTATATAATGTTTATCTTCCAAGATCCAAAGTGAATTCTGTTGAAAGATTCCAGTTAACTTCAACAGGTTTTGGACCAGTGTCTCAAGGAAAAGATGCAAACCTTGATTTGCAATCTCCTGTACCATCCCGTTGATTTAGTTTGGAAAGCTAACTTGTAATTTAGCACTTAAAACACTTTAACCACTGTTTCTGAGAAATTTTAAACCTAAGTAGTATAAAAAATTATTACTCATGGAGTCTTTCATAGTCAAGTTTTCAATTAGCATTTAAGTCATGATTTTACCAAGCACTGTCTTCCTTTGTAGGTGGGACTTTAAATTCAGAAAACTGTTAATTTATGTTTCCATATCTAGTAGAGAACCAGAAAGCCTCTACTGATGTTCATAAAGCCTAGCCTTATGTTTGATTTGAAGACTGTGGCAGCTTTGTTTATACTATAGTTTGGGAGAGGATTGCCTGTCTTTTCAAAATATTTTCAACCTTAAAATGTTCATCACTGGGCTTAAAAATAGATTTGTGTCTTCTTATTTCACTACAATGACTTTTTTTCTCTGTGAGACAGCATGCAAAATAATAGTAAAGACAAAGCTACTTTTGGAAAAAAATTCAAATAAAAAAGGTAGTACATTTCTGAAGATTTTTAAAAATTGTGCTCATTTAAACATATTATGGCATCATTGTTACAGACACAGTGAATGTTTTTTAACGAGAACTTTCTCTTAAATAAAAACATAACCCACAATATCATAATGAACTGGAAGAGGATTTCTTTCCAAAACTTCCAACAGTTTTCAGCTGCTCATTACTAACTATTGACAGCTTGCTGCTGACTTAAGGATTTGAACTAAATCCTTTCAGGAGACAACAGATTTCTCATTGTATGATGCAAAAAGAGCATCCTTGTGAGAACTTTACAGACTATTTTCTGTAACTGGAGCATCTGAATAAGATTTCTATTCTAAACTTTTCTTCTGAGGCAATTTCTCTTCTTTCACCTTATCTCTCTGGAGCGTGTGAGAATGTTTTTTTCAGTCTTTCCACATCTACCCTACCTAAGTGTCTTACATGAAAGTCATTTTCCCATGGGATAGCTGAGGCTGGAAGTGACTGCTGGTGGGCCTTAAGCTTTGCACAGCTCAGGGCTAACTCCAAAAGGAATTCAGGTTGCTCAGAGCCATGTCCAGCTGTGTCTTGAGCTTCTCCAAAGAATCCACCTCCAAAGATGAAGCTTTCTCTTTCTCAGGGCTACACCACTCACCCAGTGGATTTTTTTCTCACCTTACATGCAGCTAGCATCTGCCTTGCTGCAAATCTCAGCTGTTGCTTTCTGACCTTTCCCTGAGCACCTGAGACATCCTGACTGAAATCTAATCTATAACCAGACTTTAGGGAGTGAAGGACACTTGACATTTTGGTGGGCCAGTGGTGCTAGTTGTCCACACAGGTAACTCTCAATCTCAGACACTCAAGGAGACTGCTTGTTCTGGTATGCTCCAAAAGTTCCTAGGGCTCAAAATCCTGGGAATCACCTTCCTCTTCCTGACTCCAAGGGTATTTATGTATCAAAATGATGGTCTCTGCCACCCTTCCTGGCTCACCTGCATAAGTTTACAAAGTCTGGGCTATTGACTCCTATACCTTAGTCCCCTTCTAAGTACACTTATTGTGGTAAATTATCATTTAACACAAATGTGTTTAAAGAGGTAGTAGAAAGAAGGGAGAATATGGCAGATTAATTACCAAAAAACCTAAAGATTTGAAGACATTTTTGTATTTTCATCAGTATTTTACAATATTTGCCATTTTCCCTTTGAAACAAAGCTGTCTAATTTTCAAGTGAATTTAGGGATGAAACGTTGATCTATTACGGAAGGGGACCTTATTTTGTCACATAAAAGAATGAAGAGGCATCTGCAATAGATGAAGTCCCCAGACATAGCGTGGTAAACCAGTAGACAGACTGTAAAATGAGGAGTAATTTATGGTCTCTTATTGGAGGATCTCTATGAATAATTCTATCCTGGAAACAAATTAAACAGCACCAGCTACGTTTTTAGAAACATTGGTAAAAAGTCAGGTCTTCTAAATTCAAATGAAATTTTCAAAATATCACAAAACACAAATGCAGTCATCAGAGTTGATCACCTTCTGAAGACAGAGGACAATAATTTAAATTCGTTTGACTTGTTTTCACTGTCATTTCGACAGAGCAACATCCCCTAGAACTGAAATTTCATCTTTCTTCAGCAAATACTCCAATTTTGCATGCAGCGAGGTTGAGAAGTTTATGGTTTAGACTGGGGAAAGCTTTTTACTTCTATAGTGACAGACACAGAAACATAACACCAAGGTTGATGTTCAGGCAAGAACTGCTACACTTCTCTGTGTCTCTACAGATTTCCCTCGGTCACCTGAGAGCATTGGGTAAATCAAAGCTGTAAGAGCTTTGATTAGTTTTTCATTAAAATAATCAAAATTGATGGATAACTTTAAAAAGAAAAAAAACCAAAAACTGGTATAAACCCTGGGAGTATAGAGAACAGAGACTTGGAAAAGTCAGGCAAATTTTAGTTTTAAACCTAAATGGCTTCTCCAAACATAACCTCGGTGGCTGATGTCAATTCACATTCTGAATACATAACCAGTCATTTAATATGGAAATATTTTGCTCTAGCTGAAGTAAAGCATTCACCCACCTCTGAACGAAGTAAAGCACCTGGGAATATAATTAGGGAAATCAAGAATTCTCTTCAAATTTAATTTTTACTTCCTCCAATGACCCAAGAATTTTCTGTGTGAAAGTTGCCATACTGTAAAATACAAGGCAACAAACTCTAGCTCTAACTTTTCTGTCCAGGATAGATCAGTCATCCTCAGGCAGGCAAGAAACCAAGAGCACGTTTAGTCTCATGCCTGTGAATTTTTGTCCCTATGTACAAAACAGACACATTTTCTAATGCACATTTCTTAATAATTTCTTTTTAAACTCTTCAGTGCAACAATAATATTTGTGCAGCTTTGTGCTATGGCTGCAGATAGCAATAAAAGAATTGCAATGAAGCCTTTGGGTATTTCTCATCCCAAATTCAGAAAGCCTGTACCAGATGAAAAGAATGATATAGGTCCTTGCAGGAAGTGTCTCCAGTGTCAGCACCACCACTAGCACACCTTTTTAAAATAAAAGGGAGGTGCTGAGCATCCCTGATATTGTGCATTTTCTAATGATCCTGTGAAGGGTTGCTTTTTCCTCTCCTCTGCTGGTCTGTAACATGGCCACAAAGGGCTGGCAGTGACATGCATATCCCCAGGCCACTGGGGATGTGTGGATTGCTCCCACCCAAAGAGGCAGAGTTTTGATTTTTAGACAGGCATTGTTAATAGGCATGACTTTAAGTCCCAGGAAAAGTAGACACCACCCCTCTTCATTGGGAGATGTGTCCTCTAAGCCTGGGAAAAGTAAAAATCCACCATCCTGCTCCTCCTGCCCCTGTTCATGGTTCTCTGTCTCTGGATTAAGCTGAGTTGGTTCCTGTGTTGCTGCAATAAATGGGCTCCTGAGTTTAACCAGGCAGAGAGACCTGTCATGTTGAATCTCTCATGCTGGTCACCAGCAGCTGTAACCTCCCTGGACAGGGTCCTGCAGCTGTGGTATGCCACAGGGATGCCTTCAAGAACTGCACCTGTCAACAGGATTATAAGAAGTTCCATGGACTGATGAAATACTGAATTAGAAGTCCTTTTAATGGTCCACTTAGACAGAAAAATAGCTGCAGGTCAGCTGACAGTAAAAGTTAGATGTATCTGAATGTCTTTTCCTAAAATCCATTTTCTTCTGCACTGAAGACAGAGCACTTACTGCAATATTATTGTTACCCCAGAAGGAACCCTAGATTAGACTTCATCTGAAGGAATAATTGGACAAAACTAAAAAAATTTATTATTTACCAAAAGGCCTCCAACCCAAACCACGACAGAAACAAAGCCGCTACATTTCACAAGACCAGTCTGAAAGGAAGTTCTTGTATGTCATCTAAAAGGCCATTTATTTTTAAAATATAAGACCCTCTAATGGAATGTGTTTCACCTTCATCATTTTTATATAATTTTTGGCGTATTAAAATATTGCCTTCCTTCATGAAGACTTACGATCATTCTTCAGAATTATGAGAGGGAAAATACAACAGTCCAAGGGGATGGCAAATTATAGGGTATCTTTTTTTGTACTGAAAAGACTATGCTAAGAAAGTTAAAGAACAAGAACTTTAAATATTGACCTTTCCATCAGCTTCTAAGTGTATTTTTTTTTGGCAGGAGTATTTTTGAATTCCTCCCAAATAACCTTTTGATAATACTTTAACTTTATTTTTGCATGCTCTTTGAAAACAAACCAGTTTGTTGAATCTTATTGTTCTGCAAATTTAGCAATCATAAGAGGTCTTCTGCTTTAACAAAACCAATATTTCAACACTGAGACATCCAAAACTTCCTGCAAATTAATTATCACAACCTCAGAGAACAGCAATTACAACACTGGCAAAGTTACCTTAAAGGTTTTCCCAAAGTACTAGCTTAGTGTGCTCCAATCTTTTTCTCTCAAAGCTCTAGAAGAGTAGAGATGGGAGGCTGGGTTTGAAGAAGTCCAAGAATCCCAGCCTGTAGTACAGGAACAATTTTTTTTAATTTGACCTCAATTTTTCTTGTAAGACCATCAATCTTCACCATCTTTGGTGAAGATTCAATGTTTTGCAGTTAGAATTCCAGGAGATTTTAAAGAGAATTTAAATTAAGAGTGTTAAATCTACAAGTGGTGAGCAGACAAAATTCAATTCATTCTTATACTTATTTTTTAAATAACAATACATTTGTCATTTTTAGAAAATTTTTTGTTTGAGTTGTTGAATGAAAGAGAGTGTGACCATTGGAACTGATGCACTTTTCCCTCATATTTTAAGACCTGATGGAAGTTCAAAAGCAGTGTAAATCCAGGCAGGGCAGGATGTGCTCAATGTCAGCCTTTGAGATTGTAAATTTTGAAGTCAATTAAAAACAAAAAAGAAAAAGAAAAATCCTTTAAGCATTTCAAAAACATAGGAGTTTTGTGCTGATTTTTTAAAAATAAATAATCTCTTCTGGTTTTGTTCAGTCAATAGTAAATCAAAGAAAGAGCAGCTTAAGCACTTCTGTATAGCCTTAAGTCAGATGCAACAGTTACTCTGTACCTTCAGGAAAGGCAGAAAGCCAAATGCCAGTGGATTTTTTCCCTGTCTCCACAAGAAAACTGTATCCTTTATCAGTGAACAGGAACGCAATTCTGACCATAACTGTAAAGCTAATGCCACAGGAGGAGCCAGAGACCAAGATAAATAATTGAAGCCCTGTTACAGGCTTTACAAACAAAACCCAATATGGCAAAATTGCAAAACTTTCAGCAGATGAGTGTTTTGGTTCCCAGCAGATGGATGTGATGCACCATGGAAAGAAGTTGCCTGCCATTCTCAGCTGTGACCTGAATCCTGTGCTGTCTTCCACTTCAGGAAAAGCATCAGGTGTAAATGAAGTGCATCACAGTAAATCAGTCCAAAGTAAAAGCTGAGAAGCAAAACCATTCCTCTGCACTAGAAAACTGTGATCACCAGCAGCAATGAATTTATGTGATTGACGTGGATGTCAGCTAACCCCTAATCATTGCTTTTCCACCTGAGATCATTGCCAGATACTGCTTACTCAGACCAACTAGCATGGAAAACTACTCACAAGATTTTGCAAAGTAAAAGTTTTAGCAGATAATCTTTTCTCTGAAGAGCTTGGCTGAGTTCTTTAAGCATCTGCCAGCTGTAACCTATTATTTTTACTCTGTATCTCCTAAACACCTTACTCTGTAAGACCAAAGCTGGTCTTACTTTAATGTCAACTTCTTAGAATCAATACCTACAAGAGCAAGTGCTACAGACATGAGGATTTATTTGAAATCTTTCTTTTCTGAACTATTAATTAACACTGTCCATAAGTTCACATTAAAATGAGTACTTTGAAGTGAAATCTGAAAGATGAATCCATACTTGCTTTCACATAAAAACCATGTCCTCTGTTCCAGACCTGTTGCTGACTTGCTGTGACTATTGCTTCTACATATATTGAATTACTTGGTAATATTATTCTCTAACATCTTTCTTCCAAGAAGAAGACCATGTGTCAGACACATAAAATATTTTTGATTGTGAGTGGTAGATGGCACTTAAATCTGGAGAAAAAATGGCTCTCAGAAAATATTTTGTTTTGCAGAGCAGCCAGCAGTACATTCTATGCAGTATAGATAATACTGTTTAGTAGGAGGTT
>VWYI01043720.1:6203-54511 GCA_013399455.1 Anthoscopus minutus | reverse complement strand
CCCTGGGCTCAGTGTCCCTGCCCTGGGCTCAGTGGCTGCTGCTGTGCAGGCTGAGCGTGGCCAAAGGATGGGACCTTAGTTCCTGGAGACAGAAAACTGGCTGCTTCTCGGAGCCTCCAAGCCAATTTTCCTCTCTGCAATGGAGGCATGAAGCCATTGGGTTTTAAGCTTTTATCTTTGCATGGGAAACAAAGATAGGAGTGGGCTTTTCAAGTGTCTCAGCTTGAAAAGAAAATAAATCAAAGATAAGCCCACAGAAACAAAGCAAAAAGAAGAAAAGCCCCGATTCTCTTTTCTCAGTCTTACTCCGAGTGTGACCAAATCACACCGAATCGGGAAAAAGACGAGTGCATAAAAATCCACACACACACAAAAAAATGAACTGAGGAAAATCCATCTCTGACTTTCCTAAAGAGCTGCCTGCCCTTCTGCTGGGTTTCACCTGCGCACGGGAGAACAGCTAAAGCCAGAGGGATGCAGCGGAGCGGGAGCACAGGGAGCACATCCAGACAGGCACGGCTCAGAGCGGGGGATGCAGCACGGGGACAGCCCCGGGCTGGGGACACGGGGACAGCCAGGGAGGGACAGGGAGCAGAGACCTCCCAGCACTCCAAAAAAAAAACAAACAACACCCCCCCATAAATAAAACCAAAGGAAATATACACCAATGTAGTCCATGAGGAAGTTCCATGACGGAGTCACACAAGCGAGAAAGCATTCTGGGATGCCCATGACGACTCGGATGGAAATGGAGGGAAACAGGGAAAATAAAAAACCAACAAAAAGAGATGTCCAACCAATGGAGTAAAATAAAATAAAACAGGTCACATGGTTAGAAATCATTGGTGTTTCCTAGTATCTAGTAGCAGATTACTTCCCAAAAGCAACAACAAAAAAAAGTTTTTGGTCCTTCTATATATATACATATATGTATATATATTATTATTTTTAAAATGTGTGTATACATATATATATGTATATATATTTAGTTGCAACAGTGCTTCTCCGAAAAAAGGTCCATCTATAAATATAATTTTATTTATTTTTATTTTTTAAATTTTAGTTCTTTTAAGTTAAAATTCTCCATCTCTCTAGGTATTATTTTTTGAATGGTGTTAACCTGCTGAAGTTTTGCCAGAATGGTGCCTGGCTGCGTCTGGGTTCGGTGAACTCGAAGACCTGGGACTGGGATATGCCATCTGTCACCATGTATTGTCCCTGATTTAATGGATCCTGGGGTGGTGGGTAGGCTGGAGGAACCGACTTGGAGTAGCTCACACCTGCATCGATGATTGGGGGGAAAAAGAAACAGATCAGTCAAAGAGCAATCGGGTCAATAGCTGTTCTTCGTCATGCTACTGCTCCTTAGTGCTCCTTAGTGCTCCTTATCGTTCCTTATTGTTCCTTACTGTTCCTTACTGTTCCTTACTGTTCCTTATTGTTCCTTATTGTTCCTTATTGTTCCTTATTGTTCCTTATTGTTCCTTATTGTTCCTTATTGTTCCTTATTGTTCCTTACTGTTCCTTATTGTTCCTTATTGTTCCTTATTGTTCCTTACTGTTCCTTATTGTTCCTTACTGTTCCTTATCATTCCTTATTGTTCCTTACTGTTCCTTATTGTTCCTTACTGTTTCTTATTGTTCCTGATTGTTCCTTATTGTTCCTTATCATTCCTTTTTGTTCCTTATTGTTCCTTATCATTCCTTACTGTTCCTTATCATTCCTTATCGTTCCTTATCATTCCTTACTGTTCCTTATTGTTCCTTATTGTTCCTTATCATTCCTTATTGTTCCTTATCATTCCCTATCCTTCCTTATATTTCCTGATCGTTCCTTATTGTTCCTTATTATTCCTTATTATTCCTTATTGTTCCTTGTTGTCTCTTATTGTTCCTTATCATTCCTTATCATTCCTTATCATTCCTTATCGTTCCTTATCATTCCTTATCAAGTTCCTTATCATTCCTTATCAAGTTCCTCATCGTTCCTTATCATTCCTTATTGTTCCTATCTCTCCATATAATTCCTTATCGTTCCTTATCTCTCCTCAGCGCTCCATAACCGGGTCCCTCACGCCAGGACGTGCCCGAGCTGCACGAATCCGGTTCTCCAGACCCTGCCTGACCTCTCTGCTCCGAGGCTGCCTCCCTATGCCAAAGCTCCAAGGCTGGGACAGGATCCATTACTTTTGTTGGGCAGACTTCTGCCCGCCCTCATGGAAAAGTCCTGTGCGAGCGAGGAGAGCCCTGCCTCGCCGAGGCCACCTCACCCCGCTCTGACTGCACAGCTCCTGCTCCAGGCTCTCCCTCCCAGCTCCCAGCTCTCCCTGGAGAACAGCCCTGCCCCAGCATGCCCCTCTGACGGCCCCGAGCACGACCCCGAGCGCTGCCCCGCTCCGGTTCCCGCACGGAACGGAGCAGAGCAGCTGCGGAAGGAGCCCTACCCTGCAGGGATGAGCCTACACAGAGGGCAACTCCTTCTGGAGGGACACTTTAGGACTTTTCCATAGGGTTTGTTCTCAGTTCACCAGTCTGGTTTCAGCCCAAAAGCGGCTGCACACAATGCAGAGAAGGCTGATCCTGCTCAATCCAAACTGGCAGCAATGGATGGACTGGCAGGGCCACGCTTTTAGGGTTGAGATGTTCGATTCCCACACAGGTGAGCCACAGCTCCCGTGCAGCAACAGGCAGAGGGGACGCTGCCCTTACAGCCTTCCCACGGAACGAGGAGGCTCCAGGATGGTGGCTAAAGGGTGGCTCTGGGCGGCTGAAGTGGAACAGAAGGGATGTGTGTCACCACCCAAGCGCAGCCTACAGGGCACAGTGACACAGTCTGCGTGTCCTTCCCCACAAGGACAACCCCTCCTTCAGCCTCGGGGCAGCGGGGCCGGCTGGAAACCGTGACTGCAGGAAGGACAGAGGAGCAGGGCTGTGGAGCAGCTTGCTGTAAGCTCTGGACATCTCTGGATCATGCAGAACTGCTCTTCCTTCTGCGGGAGGGGCCGTCGCCTCCCCGGGCTTTAACCACAGCAGCGAGGCCACTGTCCCCGAGCAGCTCAGTGTCCTCATCTGGACAGCGGGATGGCATCCCCCACCTACCTCACAGGAGGGTTGTGAAGCTAAATTAATTAATGTTTGTAAAACACTTTGAGATCCTCGCTGGGAAGGTGCTGGAGAAGGCAAAATACGGTGATTAGCACCCAGGTACCAGAGCAAGGTGTGCACAGCAATGCGGCCCCTACCACACACAGACAGCAGCGCTGGCCGGGCACGGACGGCGGCACACGACGGGCACTGACACACAGGGACAGCCTCACGAGGGCACCCACGGAGCTCACCACACAGCTTGGCCAGGTGCTGCTTGGGCAGGCTGGACCTCTCTGGGCTAGGAGCTAAGGTGTGTCTTTAGGGAAGAGGTTTGATTCGCTTCTCCCTGCTACGGAATTTAGTGATGGAGGGTGAAAATCCTCACAAGGTTCAGACTGAATGGAGATGTCTTGAGTAGGTCTAACTGATTTCTCCTTCTTTACTGTGTATTGTGCAGCTCTCTGTCCACTGTGGAGAACAACCAAGATCATTCCTGACAGTGGACAAACACTGCTCTGCGATTCATGCTCGTTAACCTTTAACGAATTCATCACAATCTGCATTTCAAACTTGGAAAGATCGCCCTGGAGATGTTCTGCTTCTGTACCTGCATGTTGGAATAGCTCCTCATCAATGACTTCTCTACTCTGTCTTCCCAAGCTCCTGTGTCCCACCAGCAGAGCTGTGCTGTGGGCAGGGGCAGCTGCAGGAAACCTGACACAACTTCTGCACCACCCTCACTGCGTGCAGGAACAGCCTGAATTCAGTCACTGTGGGACTGCAAGCCACGAGGGCACTGAGCTCCTCTCTGCCCACCTCTCCCATCCCTTCTCCTGTCCTGCTGCAGGCTGCCCATCTCCAGGCTGGCCAGTGGGACCAAGAGCAGAGGACAAACTGCAGCCCTGAGCCCATCCAGGAGTGTCAACCTCCTCCTGGAGGCCACCAGCCCTTGGCCAATTTTTCCAGCAGAGACTGGTGAGGGATTTTATGATCTATGGGAATGTTAGGATCTGTTACAGGTCCCTTGCATGGCTGGAGTTGGGAAATAAATCTGCTTTGGCTCTCAGACTGACCAGGAACTGCCTCAGAGGCAAACAGTCCTTGTGCCACTAAAATTGTTCATGTTCTACAACAGGAGAGCTGGGAATCTAAAGCTGCTACTGGGAGGGGGACACAGAAATTGGTTTTAGCTTTGGAAGTCCTTAGAGCCACCTCACTTTAGTGACATGGCCCCGTGGCTTTGGCATCTTGGGCTCTTTACTGCCTCTAAACCAGGCTGAGGAGAGTGAACTTAAGGTTCAACAAAATGCTAGGAAATCTCCTGGATCAGCAAAATGCTGTGCACTTGGAAAGCTGCAGAAGTAGAGAAAGGCCAGTCTGGCTGATGCCCATGGACAGTGATGGAGTTACTGCAAGGAATGGAATCCACACTCTGTCTTCTCCAAAAGGGAAAAGGGCAGACTCCCCTGGCCAGATCACTACCAAACCCCCTTCAGTTCTTTCCCAAAACTCCTGAAAAATGTCTGTCTTTGCTTTAAACACACCCATGCACAGCCTGCCCTTCCCTCAGTAAAGCAGCTCTTCCCACTGCTGCATGATTCCCTGGGGATCTGGGCTACTGGCATCAACATCTGGGCTACTGGCATCAACATCTGGGCTACTGGCATCAACATCTGGGCTGGATGCATGCCAAAAGCTCCTGGCTGGTTCTACTTCATAAGCAGCTGAAGGTTTCACTTTTCTCTTGTTTATCCAATGGCCTGAAGGATCACACCTGTGGATCTCAAGGACATGCACCATGGCCATGTGTGGGACAGGCAAATGAAACCACTGTGCTCTGGTGATTCCAGAACCCATTTCCTTGTGGAGCTGTGAGACAGCACTTTGCCATGGATTGAGGTGCCCTAAGAATGATGACTTCTCCTTTTTTTTTTTTTGGACATACCCATGTTCTGGAAAACAGAAACTGGGAGGGAGGAGAAGATTCACCTAATCTGCACATCTTCACATCCTAAGGAAGAGCAATTCTGGGAAAAGCCTGGCAAGCAGGTATTTTTTGTTTTGCTCTGAAGTGGTTTGTTCCCTCATCAGAACTCGGGGCCATCGTGTAAAATTGTCTCTTGAGGGATATTTTTTTAATATGCAAAGCCAGAACTCCGCCGCAATTCACCAGAAAGAAATGAGCAAAGCTCTTTTCCAAGGCAATTTTGGGCAGCGTGGCGAGCGGAATTCAAAGCACAAAGGGAAGAATCGATGGGTAGGGAACGATTTCCAGGCACAGCAGCCAACTGCACCCCACGGGCAGAGCTGGAGCTCCTTCTGCTGGTTCGTGCCTCATTCTGCAGCGCGGCTGCAGCTGCAGGGAGGGAGCGCTCACAGGGCGGGGCTGGGGAGGGCTGCTCACCAGGGGAACAAGAAAATTCCCAGATTCATAATTTGGCTAGACAAAACTGGTGAGAGATGCTGCGCTGTCACTTGAAATCATGTCTTTTTATAGCACCAGGCAACGTCACTTGGAGCCTTTTGGATTTCTCAGCTCAGAAGGAAACAATTAAAAAAGACTGAAAACTGTCTTTTTTCCCTTCTAGGTTGGGGATTTTTTTTGGGGGATTTTTTTTTTTTTCCCAAAGTGCCTCTTGGAGGTTACAACACGATTTCAGCAGCACGTGAAGCATGCTGGCAGCATGCTGGTGACCCACAGGCAACCCACAGGGACTCGTGCAGACGGATCACCCAGCAGGACACGGCCCCTCCCCGGGCTCACACGACACAGACACGGAGAACACGCACATCTCCTCCACATAACCATGGAAACTTGCCTTACAAGCTGTTTACTCCATCCTCCACCTAGGAGATTTTAGCTTATCCTTTCAGCAGCAGCTGTTTCCCCACCCCGCTGTCCGGGTCTCACGCTGCTCATTAACCAGAGCTGGGGAGGGGACAGTGACATGGCCACCCCTGCTGGCACTTCTGCCACTAGGAACCTTCCAGCTCTCTCAGAGCTCAACAGCAGCTCAGCCCAATTGCACCGTTCAGGAAATGCTCAAAAACCCCAGGAATTCAGTTTTCTCCTGAACACGGTGACCCACACACGTGGGGGAGCCAGGGACGAGCCTCCAGAGCACTAATTGTTGTGTGGTTAATTACTCCTGTCCCAGCAACGAGTTGAAGTTGAAGAAAAGAGCAGAATTGGCTGGGTGGGTCCAGCCCTTTGCCCACTTCAGCACATTTCAACAGAGGATCTCAAAGCACTGCCCCAGCGCTCCCTGGGCCACGGGCAGGGCTGGCAAAGGACGGTGTGTCCCGAGCTGGCTGTCCCCGAGGTGAGGATGGAGCTGTCAACAGGAACGCTCTGTCTCCCCAGGCAGTCCTGCATTTCCTCCCTCTACACCTCCCTGCTCACTCACCCAACTCACCCTGCCACACTTGCCCAGCTCCAGAGGAATTCCAGTGGTGCCTCAGCCACTCAGCTCGTGACACAGCCAGGATTTCACTCCAGGCCCCGGCATTTCCACTGAGGAGAACATGCCTGAGCTCCCTTTTCTAACCACGAACCTCCCTGCTCTGTTTAGGAGGGAGAGGGCTGGCTGCAGCTTGAGCAATGCAGGAGGAAACAGTCATCTCATGTCCTGATGTTCCCCAGACAAGCACAACATCTCCTGTGCACACTGAGCTAACCCAACCCTCTGGAGTCTCTTTATCAAGTCTGCCACTGCAGCCTGGTGTCATTAGAGCAGCCATTAAGATAATGATTCCTCATGTGATAAGAAAAGCTAATCGAGGCAAGGTGGAATAAATGACACTGGGGTTTTATCCATCAGAGCTGCTGGAAAACTAATTTCTGCCATCCTGTGTTTGTACAGCCACCCTCACCTCCAGCACCCTGCAGGCTGATCACACAAACTCTCTGGGTTTCTCTGATGGGAAGGGATCAGTTCAGCCCTGGAATGCTGCTGCAGCTTCTGGGGATCAAGTCCTTCCTCAAACCCCTCACCAAACTCAAGGTGCAGGAGTGTCTGGGCTCACAAACACATTTCAGTGGGAATCTCAACATGTCATGGATGTCATCACCTTGGCTCTCCCCACAAGGGCCAGTAACATGGCCCTCACCAAAAGCTGCCCTGGGGGACTTGCTCAGCAAGTGTCACCAGCAGCACCCTCAGAGGCCCCCAGACAAGGATTTATTCCTGATTTGCTTCAGCTTGTAGATCTGACTGGCTCCTGGAGGATGCTGGGGACTCCAGCTGGATTCTGGATGCCAGCAGTGGGATGGAGCACTGGTAGGGTCTGGATTTTACAAGAAATGGGGTAAGCTCTGAGACTGCCCTGAATCTGTGGGGAAATACCACTGACAACACGATCAGCTCCATCCCTTCACCTCCGGTGTTGAGAAAAAAGGGAAGTGACCCTGATTATCCGAAAATGCAAATGCCCCTCTTTGTTTCCAAGCAGCTGGGCTGTGGCTGCTCAGGGTCCTGGATCCCCCTGGATCTGCCTGGTTGGGAGAATCGATGGGGGAGCACGGCCAGGCAGTCTTGACAGCAAGGAGGATGCAATAAAATGGGAATAAACAGCCAAGAGAACCACGGGAGGGACTCTGGTCAGCCCTGGCCAGCTCTGCAGAGGGGCTGGGAGAGCCTCGAGTGCAGAAGTCAGAGAAGCTGCTGCGTGTCTGGGTCAGGGTTCTTAGTGACATAGTTGGCTGTGAGCTCAAGTGATCAGAAAGGAATAAATTAACAGGAAAACCCAGTGATTCTGAGGGTGTTCGGTGACAGGCCAAGGCAGTTCACGCTGGCTGATGATTTAAGCCCTGCTGGGCTTGCATGGCTGAGTGTTCATGGGCAGGTTCTCAGGTGATGCTGGCTGATCTCTGCTCACCTCATCCCAAAGGCTTGTCAGGGCTGAAGGCATCAGTGTGCACAGGGCAGGGACAGGAGCTGGATGGGCTCAAGAGCTCTCCTGAGGTGGGCAACACCCCCAGCTCACACTAAGGTCACTTCTTTAAACCTCAACAGACATTTCCTTTTCTCAAAGTGGGAAATGATGTTTTAAGAATGGAGTCTCCTTCCTGGAAGGGCCTCTGATTCCAACCCCACTGGCTGGCAGCTGCCAGGAATATGAACAAATCTCCCTTCCATGGACAGGCTGTCCTGCAAGGGGCCAGATGTGGACAGGGCTGGGGATCAGAGAGGGAACTGAGGTTCCTGCAGGCTGCAAACACCGGCCCTCGCAGCAGGGATCACAAGTGGCCAGAGGCC
The DNA here is from genome assembly GCA_013399455.1 of Anthoscopus minutus. Lineage (NCBI taxonomy): Eukaryota > Metazoa > Chordata > Aves > Passeriformes > Paridae > Anthoscopus > Anthoscopus minutus. The sequence continues at coordinate 46,166 of VWYI01043720.1, read as the reverse complement.
CCTCATGGAGAGAGGCACTCCACGAGCTTCCCTTTTCAAATGCTTAGAAATGGGAACATTTCCCTGGATTAACCTTTGTCTGCATTGGGGATGCACTGGAGATCCACAGGGGATCCATTTCCCAGGCAGTTTCCACTCCTTTAGGCAGTGACAGGCACGGTGCTGGCACAAGAGGCCAGTGCCACCCTTGTGTCCCTTGTGTCCCTCGGTGGGAGTCAGGCTCTGCACAGAACCTGCCCTGCCTGGCTCATGCAAAGGGCTGCAGGGAGGGGCTTTGCTTGCTTCTGTAAGATAAAACAAATCAATTTCTCCTGTTACTTGACTATTTCCAGGAGATACCAGACTGAATTCTGTTCCCACAGCGCCACTGAAGGAAGCTGAAGGGCAGCAACCAAGGGGCAAAATCTTCAATAACCACTGCAAAAGGCAAAGAGCAGCAAGCAGCCCTTTCCTCTGCAGTGAGGAGCAGAGCCAGCACCACCCATTCACTGCATGTCTAATGGACTTAAAGAAGGCCAAAAATTGGTTTAATGCTGTCTTAAGGCACCTGGTCTGATATTGTTACGTTTAGCCCAATCCAATAAGGAGTGCAAACCCTGGGATATTGCCCATCATGAAGTGGGGCTCCAGGGAGCCTGGCCCTGCACACATTGCTGGGCAGAGCTGAGAGCCCCACACAGCACCCTCAGCTGGGCATCCAACCCTGCTCCAAACACTCAGAGACTGCTCTCACCCCCTCACCTGGATAAAGGTCCTGCTAGTTTATAAAGCAGAGTTTTAAGGTTTCTTCTGCTGCTCTCAGCTGCTCTCCCCCTCTCCTGTTGCAGCCAGCAGAGGTTTAAATGCCTCCCTCTCAAACACATGCCAGAGCAATACTTCTGGGAGGTGTGGTACAACAGTGCATGAAATAAGCACAGTTTATACTATTTGAAAAGTGTTTTTCTGCTTCACCTCGAACAAAGTTGATTGCATTTTCCATTTCACCTCCTTCACAGCTTTTCTCTCTTCCTTAAGTGTTCTGTGACAGGGGAATTACCATGGTTTCCCATTTTAGAGGTGCAGGGAACAAGTGAGATAATCTAGGAACAAGTCTGTAATAGGCATCCTGTGACACAGGAGCCAGGCTGGCAGCACCTGCAGCTGCTGAGCTGCCAAGCCCTGCTGCAGCCACTGAGACCACCCTGCATTTCAATAAATAAATACTTCTATTGACTACAGTGTCCTATTCCTCCTTCTGAAGGGCCTCCCTGCTTTTCAGGTATAACTGGTGCTCCAAAAGCAGCTCCAAGCCCTTTCCAATGCTCCCGAGGTGCTGCAGGAGGGCAGAGGCAGCAGCAGCCCCTGGCACAGCTGCAGCCCCAAGTGCTGCCAAGGTCTTGGTAAAATAAAATGGTGTCAATATCTGTAAAATGCATAAGGTAAGATTTAAAAAAAAAAAAATCACCAAAAGCCAGCTCTCAGGAGTTCCCTCCTACCAGTGCCGGCAGCTCCCTGCTCTGGCAGCCTTGTGCCTCTTGTTGGGTCACAGAGTAACAAAACTAAGAGTTCTCAGTGTCAATATTTAATTTAATCAACCTGAGGCTGGGCTGTGATCACCACAGTGCAGGGTAAAGCATACAGAGCTACAGTTTTAATGACCCTATTTGTTGTTTTTCAGATTTCACATCCTAAAACCAACCAGGCTGTGCTGAACTCCGTGCTGGGGTGTGACTGAACTTCTGTCTGGCTCGAGGACTTAATCCCATAAAAAGAACTGCCAGTGCCACAGCCTAAGCTCATTCTTCACTAAAGAAATGCTGACTGCTGTTTTAGGAGCTAATGAATTTCATAGTCCGAGAAGCCCAAGATAACAACCCCTCCTTTTTCATCTCAGAGAGAAAGAGAGAGAAAGACAAAGAGAGCAGACAGAGAGCAATTGCTGTGTAAGACAAAAGTCCTGTCAGGCAGATTGTATTTGTCAGGATGCAAGTCCAGTGATTTACATGGGAATACTGGCAGGCATGCTCAGGCACCTCTGAACTGTGTCACTCACTGGCTGAACAGCACAGTTATTAATTAATACCTCTATTAATTAATAATATAATGAACTGAACAGCTAGCAATAACAGAACCTGGTTTTGTCGTGGCAGTCATGCAAGTCAGGCTCTCAGTGTGCAGTTCCACGAGCCCTGGGGATGCTGAGGGACAGGCATGCAGGTGCTGAGGGGCTGTGACAGGGCCATGGGGACAGCGCCAGGCACCTGGGCCTGCTCTGGCTGTGCACACTCTGAGCTTAGAACATCTGGCCAGGAGAGTTTTTAGAGAACATCTCAGGAGACAACAGAAGTTAATAGAGAGGAGAAGACTGATGACAATGGAGAGACACAGCAAACCAAGGAGTTCACAGCTGGCCTGGCAAACCACTCCTGCACCAGCAAAGCCAGGAGACAACACACAGGTGAGGCAGAAAGCAAAGAGCTCCTTCAGCTTCTGCAAAACCCCCCCAAAGCACCTGCACAGAGCGGGGACCAACCTGCCTGCACCTGACCTGAGCCAAGCCTCCAGGAGCTCTCTCAAAACCCACTTGTAGGCCTGCATGTGCTATGGTACTTTGGTAACAAATCAATACATCCATGACTGTGTGAAGCTTTGGAGAACTTGAGGAATGACCTCTCTGACCTTCCCTCTGTGTTGAGTATTTCCAAACCTGCAGCTGCAAGAGTTATTGCCAGAGAGAATTAACGCTGGCTTTGGCCAGCTGAGGCTCTGCCCAACGCCAGGCAGGGCACTGCTCAGCTGGCTGCAGCCTGCCTGGCTGGGGAAATTCATCTCACATTCCAGAGATACAATGTCTTTACTAAAATACTTTTATTTCCTAGAGTTGATGCTACTGTGCTGTCTTAAAAAAGTTACAGGCAGCCTCGGGAAACAAGAGTGTCCCTTTCCTTTCCAGCAGCAGGAAAGGGGTACTCCCTCCCCAGTTCCAGCATTTTAGCAATTTTTTAAAATTTTTTTTTTTTTTGCTAATGGGAGACTTTGGAAATTAGCAGAACCTCTACACACCTCCGCACTCACTCCCATTTCAGCCTGAGATAAACAACTGAGATAGATTTCTGCCCCCAGGGACAGCTTCTGGACATCAGACTGGAGACACGAGATCAAATTCATCTCTGGTGCAGTTCCACTGGCTTTCCACCACCTTCGACCAGAGATTAATTTGGCCCACAGATACATTAAGGAAGGATACAAAGCACAAACGGTATTTGATATAAAAAGAGAAGGGAGGGGGAAGTTGAGGGGATGCTGGATCCTAACCCAGCAGGATTCAGCCCAGCCCGCTCCACCCTCACATCACCAGGCACAGAGCGTGTTGCCGGTTACCTTTTTGCTTACTGACTTTCTTTACTGTCATTGCCGCTTGCCGCTTTTGATTCTCAGAAATTTCAAAGCCTGGAAAAGGGAACACGGCAAACACAATTCAGAAGGTTGCTCACAAAGCCTCCTCTCCTTTTGGGGAAGGGGGGGGGAAAGAAATGTGCAGTTTGCAAACACAGAACGCTCTGGGTGTTCTACTGAAAAGCAGAACTTGGCCTCTTTCTAATCTCACTGGTGCAGGGGCTGGATGGAAAGTAAGATCAGAGCCATTTTTATTGAGAGTGTCAGAAATATGCCCTGTGCTTTAGAGCTGAGTAACAAACTCAGCCTGGAATGGCCCTGCTCACAGTCAGTTTAGGGGCTGGTGCAAGGGAAGGGCTGTCACTGACTTTGTTGCCTCCCCTCTGCATGAAAGGTCCTCAACCCAAGCAGGAGGATGCAGCCAGGAGACCCTGAAGGTGGATGGCCAAAGACTTCCCTCTCCCACACACCCACAGAGCTCCAGGCTTGAGCTATGGGCAGAATTTGTTTATTGAGGGCCACAAAGAACAGTGACTGAGCTGGAAGGAGACCTATTTATGACTAGGAGAGCAACCAAGGGCATTTCAACAAGGTTGAACTGTAGTTCTGCCACAAAATGTGGGCTCCTCCACCCATTTGGGCTAAATTAAACACTACCAACAACTTCCTTTCAGATTAATTTCCACATTTCTCACCTATCTTTTCATCTTCTTTTACCATCTTCCTTTCTTCTCTGAAAGCTCTAAGCCATCGTAACTTCTCCTCCAGTTTCTTGGCAAAGAATAAGTGCATTTCCTCAGTCTCCTTGTTATGCAGTTTGAAGGCATTCTTCATGCTGACATTGAAGTCATCATCTCTCCCATCTTCTATATCCACCACTTCATATTTGTCCATGTCTATGCGCCCTTTGTAATACAGGATATCCCTTCGGATGAGATCCTGCGGGGGGAACAGGACACAGGGGTCATGGAGAGACCTCATGGGCAGCCTGAGCTCAGCAGGGAATTCCTGGGAGAGCTGAGGGAAAGAAGAGATGGTGAAACCTGGTCAGGTTCTTCAGTTCCTGGGAGAGCTGAGGAGGAGAAAAGTGATGGTGAAACCTGGTCAGGTCCTTCAGATCCTGGGAGAGCTGAGGAGGAGAAAAGTGATGGTGAAACCTGGTCAGGTCCTTCAGTTCCTGGGAGAGCTGAGGGAAAGGAGAGATGGTGAAACCTGGTCAGGTCCTTGCAGCCTCACCTGCTTTGAACACATCTCTTGCTGGCCAAACAGGGCAGCCCACGGGCAGAGAGGAACAAAACACATCCCTGAGCTGCCAAGTTCAGCTTGCAGGCACAAAGAAACGCCTCTGAGCAGGTGCCAGGCTCCAGGATCCCACATGGGAGCTTCTGCTCCACGGGGTGAGGAGAGTGAGGCACAGGCCCACAGGGGCTCTGCCCTTCTCCTTGGGGCCCATTTCCCATTCCCACAGAGCTCACTGGTGAGAAACCACCCTGATTCCCAGCTCAAAGCACTCCTAACCTACCTCAGGTCTCATTCCACCCTGCATTTAACCTCTTGATCCAGCCTAGTTTTCTTTCCTTTTTCTCTCCTTGATGGTTATAACCTTTTTAACCAAACCTGTTTTGCTCATCTCCTTTCTCAGTTGGTTATTCCCCGTTTTTCTACAACAGCTCTGCACTGGGAAGGGAAAAGTGAATTCCCCCTTGGCCTCACATCTCTGTGCCTGTTATCTCAGGTAACAGAAAATGATCATCAGGAAACAGAATGTTGATTTTCTAGTCATGGCCACACAAGGTGATTCCATCTCTTTAAAACCAAATTCAGCAACACACAATCAAGACTTCCTTCCTCTAGCCACTCTCAAAAGCAATATTTAGGAACATTAAATCAATTTAACCTAAATACCTTTGGATTTTTCAGAGTGTCCTAAAGATAAATGCTATGTCAAAGGATCCATTTGAGAGGAAAAATGAAGGCAATGTACAGCATTTATTTATTGACATACTATTTAGCAGTGAGGCTTTTTCAAGATAAGCAGGAGGCATTATTTTAAACAAATTCATCTTGGAAAATCAACTCTACATCATAATGATTTAGCAAACTTGCCCATGAATCTGCCAGACAGTATTAACTATCACGAGACTGGCCAGCAGCTCACAGGCTTTAAATCCTGACTCCTTCCTTTGGAATGCTCTGGGCAGGAGTGGGGGAGGAATTCCATTAACAAATATCTTGTGCAAAAACTTTCCTCTGGTGTAGGCCTGACATAGTGATAGCCCAAAACATAAGAAAAAAGTATCCCAGGCTGAACAGGCAACAGAAAATCTTTTCAGTCTTGTCCTAACATAGAAAATTGCTTTTCCCCCACCGTGGGGTAACTGGATTATTTCATTTTTAATGGGCTCAGCATTTCCTTTATTTATCATTTAAGAAGAATTTATTATCATTAAGAAGAATTTCTCATTCTCTTTTCTTCTTGCCAACACTCAGTGAATGACTATTATTTCCCAACCGACTAAACTTTAATACCCATAACATGAGAAGCACAACAATTATTTAATCCATGGATATTTTATCACAGCTTTCAAAGAATAACAGACACTACTCAGCTCCCTGGTGAAGCAGGGCCCTCTTCAAATGCCTTGCACTGTCATTGAGCTCAGGAAAATGCAGGTATTCATCTGGCCTACAGCAGGCAGCAAACAAGGCCAAATCCTTGTTTTAAGGAGCTTTTAGTGCGGATAAACAAGACAGAGAAGGGGACAGAGATTGGGAGAGCACAGAGGCCACGAAGGGAGGCTCTGTGTGCTCTCTGCCAGGTGCAGCTGCAGGGCTCACAGGGAACCTGTTGCTCCTCACACCTCTCTGTCCAGCTCTGTTCTTTTCCCAGCACATCCACGGAGTCAAAGAAAATGTGGGATTAAGGAGAGCAGCTAGCTGTGAGGCTGAGGGGGGAAATGGATTGTTCCACCAGCCTGGAGGCAGGAGGACAAAGCAGATCCACGCACAAAAATGGAGATTTATCTGCTACAGAAGCTGAGAGGAGTCTGGCTTTGTGGGGGACAGGAATGCTGCTCCTGCTCCTGGTTATCCAGGGATAAATGAGAGAATTAGAGAAATGAAGAAGTTAATAATCTCTAGGATTTGGCTTTGTTCACAGGCTGGCTCTCTGGTCCTGTTCATTATCCTGCCCGTGGCTCAGCCAGGGTGACCATCAGCTGCTCTGCACCGGCCACCTCTGAATGTCACACAAGATTATTTCTTGTGGTTAAATCAGGCAAGAGCAAGAAAGTATAAAGAAAAACCCAAAAAAAGACTCTCAAAACCTTATCAGTGGGGAAAGGCCAAAGAAATTGAGCTGTTTAATCTAGAAAGGCCATAAAGAAAAAGGAATGTGCTGTTGGTATTCCAGTATGTGAAATGTGAAAGCTCTTTTAAGGAGGCTGGTGATGAATTTTTCTCCATTTTGATTGTGGCTTGGCTTAATTTACCACAAGGGAGAACAGGATTAGAAACTTTGAGAAGAAAATGGTTTCTATCTAGAAGAGCAGTTAAACCCCAGAACAGACAAAATAAGGAAGTCTTGGGATGGCACTCGTGGGGGATTTTCAAAAGAAGGTTAGACCAACATCCATCAGAGATGATCTGAGAGTGCTCAGTCCTGCAAAGGGAATGGCTGCTCTGCTGGGGCCCTGCCCAGCCCTGCAGCTGGGGGCTGGGAGAGGAGGTGACACAAGGAGCAGGGCTGGCAGCAGGTGGGATGAGCAGCACCTGGGGCAGCGTGGGGACAGCAGCAGCAGCAGTGGCACCGACCTGCAGCCTCTGCAGAGCACCCAGCCTGCCTGCCTGGCTCGAAAGGAAATTGATGCATCTGGGTCATTTGCACTTATTTGTCTAAATATGATCTTTTTTTACCCTACAGCTTCTACGATTTCCTTTTCTTCCCCTCGCTGAGGTTAATTAAGCTCTTCTGAATAATGCTCTGCAGTCTGTTCACGTAATCTGTACTAGGGATTCACGAGGAGAAGATGAAGCCAAAGAAAGTGGTTTGATGGGAGCACAAAGCAAAGTTCTGACACGTTACATAAGCCCCCCACAGCTCTGCTCTCCTGGGCTGGCCTTGTGGCCACGCTCGGGGCTGGCCCTGCCTTGGGACCTGCCTGGGCCACCCCATCACTGTCCCCTCCTGGAAGAGGGAAGGTGACTTTATGTAACTGTGCTTGGAAGGAAAGAAATCTCCTTTGTGGCCATCATAAGGAAAGCAAAGCTGAGCTCCACAGGAAAACCTGGAAATCTCCTTTGTGGCCATCATAAGGAAAGCAAAGCTGAGCTTCACAGGCAAACCTGGAAGCTGGGATGGGCTCCCACCATGAATTTTGCTCCTGTTGCAGTGGATTTAGACACCTGCAGGAAGGATTGCACCTGCCAATTGCTGTTCAGTAGCTCCTGGACTCCTACTTGCCTTCTGCACTGCTTCTCCTGCTCTTTAGTTTTCACCTCTCACTTTTTTTCTGCCCCACTAGTCCCGAGCACAGCTCCTTGTGCCTGGCACTGCCTGTGGGAGAGGAAAGGTCAAATCCCCCCCCAGGTCACTCAAGGGGAAAAAGAACAATAATCTGCAGTCCCCAGTGCAAAATGGCATCTCAGGGGTTTCAGCAGCACAGGGCACCCAAGGAGGAGCTGGCCTGGTCCCACACATCCCATGTGTGCAGCATCCCAGGAGTTTCATATTCCTCCTATTAACTCCTGCGTGAGTGGTGTCCAGGGGTAGGTGGGGAGGCCTCAGGCAAGGGTTTGGATTTAGGATGGTGCAGTTTCTCAGGAGCTGTGGTTTACTCTGTGCTGGGTCACACGCGACTTCTGATGCGTAGAACAAATCATCCGTGAAACTCAAATGGAGGAAGAGCCACTTCCAGCCATGAGTCATGAGATCCCTCTGAGGAGCTGACAGGACAGGAGATGCCAGCCACAGAGTCATCCATTACAAGCTCCTCACTGCATATGTAGGTTATTGGTGCTCCTGTTTATCAAACCCTGCATATTCCAGTGGCAAAGGAGTTTCAGAGTGACTCGGGCAGGAATTATGTGCTCTGAGGGCAGGGATGCCCCTGTCAGGGCAGCTCCTGGGGATCCAGGTGAAATGACACTTCTCCCTCAGCCCTTCCCCATCTCTGCCATGGGATAATGACATTTATTTACTGTACAGATCCGTGGGGAGCTCTAAGTAATGAGTGAGACACGCTGGAGGGCTCTGATGGTGGATCTGTAACAGCTCAGAGCTGTGTGGGAGCAGCTCAGCACTCCCGTGCCTTGGGATCAGAGCTGGCAGAGCCAAGGGAGGCAGAGGAGGCCTGTGGGCAGCACAGCACAGCCCCTCCAGCCCTGAGAGCCACAGGGAGGAGGAGGAGGAGGAACAGGTGTTTCTTCAATGGGGATCAGCCCTCCATCCCCCCAGCTTTACAGAACACCACCAGTGCCCTGGAGCCACGAGGGCCATCCCTGTCCTGGGGCCAGGGAGGGCATGGTCCTGCTCTGCCCTGGGCTGGGGCAGCCTCACCTCCAGGGCTGGGGCAGTTTGGGGCACCACAATATAAAAAAGACCAATTTAAGCCATTGGAGAGCATCCAAAGGAGGCCACGAGGATGGGGAAGGCTCTGGAGGGGCCTGGAGGAGCTGCTGAGGGCACTTGGTTTGTTCAGCTGGAGGAGACTGAGGGGAGGCCACAGCGAGGTCTCTGCCATCCTCCCGAGGGGCACAAGGGGCAGCTCCCATCCCTGCACTGACTGCACAGCAGAGCAGCAGAGTTTTCCAATGCACTCCTGAAATTTGTCCTGGTTTTCCTGCTTGCCTGCTCGCTCTCTTCCCTCTGCCCAGCCTGCCGTGAGCAATGGGAGCATGGCACGCTGCCACTGTGCCATGTCTTTGGGTATCTTTAGTCATGAGGGCTTTCAACGTTCTTTGACTTTTTTTTAAAAAAAAAAAGATTCCGAGCCTACATTTTTAAAGTCTAATTTTTAAAGTCTAATTTACCTTAAAGAGACCCTTTGATGAAAGCAGCCCGGCCTGCTTGTCATGAACACCAAGGGGACAGTTGTCTGTAGCATTTGCACATTTAATTTACCCTAGAGTTAAATTAAATTACATTTCATTTAACCCTAGAGTGGGCTGAGTGTTCAGATGGGACAGTGACAGTGACACACGGTGCAGCTCAGTGCAGCACCACACCTGGCCTCTCCTCAGTCCAAACGAGACCCTAAAGCTCAAAGAGCCCTTTAGAGTGTTTTAGACCTAAATATTCTTGATATCAGAAAATAAATCTAAGGCCTGCTAAGAGTTTAGATGCCAAACTCACTGGATTTTTGGATGCCAGAGCCTGTGAGCTTCACTCTGAGCCCTCACACACAGCAGCTGGGGCTCAGGGAAATGGGGACTGCTCAGCCCAGCCAGGAATGAGCTGAAGGATGGATCCTATCAGGGTCAGGGGGATGTCCCAACTCCCCCAAAACCCCCTCAGCCACTGGCTTCCCACCCCAACCTTGCCAGGAGTGTGCAGGGGCAGCCGAGATGCCGGCGCTCTCCATCTCCGTAACTCCTGCACAAGGACAGCTGTGCTGGGGAGGTCAGCAGATCCCTGCCAAATTATTCAGCACTGGCTGTCTCCTGGGCTTGGGAAGAGACATTTGATTCATCCTCAGAGCTGCAGTGTGGGATCCCAGACGGGGAGGGCTGGAGCTGGCTGTTTGTGTGGCAGTGCTGTTCTGGCTCTGTGCATTTCGTGCAGCAGCACTGGCATTTTGATGCCTTCCTCCAGCCTGGCACAGCAGCCAGCCCAGGGTGAGTGCCTTTCCAAAGGCCTGACACAGGAGGAGATGGGGAACCCTTGTGCAGCCCTGTCCCTGCTCTGCCGGCCTCTCCAGCCGCTCCCAGGGGCTTCACATGGTGCTGAGCAAAGGCCACAGCAGCAGGGGTAAGCTGTGAGCTCTGGAGGTTTGCCAGGGCCAAACCAACACCCACTGCAGTTCCAGGAGCAGGCAGTGAGGCGTGGAGTGTTTTGCAGAGCATCCTGCAAGTCTGGGAGGCTAACCCTGGTCCCTGCCCAGACAGCCACACAGATGGTGGAGGACTTGGAAATCAGCCCTTTCTGCATTTTAGCACCCTCCTGCTGCCTCCTCCTGTCCCTCTGCATCCTGCTCTTCCCCCTCTGCTCCTCCCAGGCAATGGTGGCAGGTTCCAGGTCAGCACAAACCCCCTGTGACACTGTCCTGAGCCCCTGTGACACTGTCCTGAGCCCCTGTGACACGAGCCCTGTGACACGAGCCCTGTGACATTGCTCAGGACACATCACCTGCACAGCCCTGCAGAGGCTCCAGCCTGTGGCACCATTCCCAGGAATGTTTTCCCCCTGGAATACCTGAAAGCTGCAGTGCTGGTTCATAATTGGTTTTAATCTATGGCTGTTAATTGAGGGACCTGCCTTCCTTGGCTGCCTGTGGCCAAGGCACTGATGAAGCCTCCAAATTCCCTTCCTTGTCCTGCCTGCAGGCAGCACCAGCTGGGAAAGAGCCCAGGGTGTGCCCGTGGGGCTGGGGAAACACGGCTCTCTGAAAACTTCATTTCACACTTTGGCACCAAGCCACTCTGCTCTCTCTGGCCATCCCCACACCCACCTCACAGAACCATGGAACATCCTGAGCTGGAAGATGTGGACAGGATTTTCTGAGCCTGAGAGAGTTTTTCAGCCTGGCAGTGGCTGATCTGTTCTCAAGGGAAAGTCTTTGGGGAAACTTCTCTTTCAAGGAGTGTTTTGTAAATAGGTTTTGGTTCTCCAAACAATGTCTCACAGCTGTTCTGAATGGGTTTTTCTCTTGTTCCACCAGTGGGACCAGAGAGGTGCTTCCTTCGGCCAGTCATGGTGACCTGTATGGGAACACCTTATAAAAAGAGTTGAAAATCCTGAAATAAAAACTTTTCTGCCTCACTGGGATCAAACCTCACTGCTGTGATTTGAATCCACTCTTCTATTTTGTGTCCACTAGGGAAGGAAGGGATCCTCAGAGCCCAACTCCTGGCCCTGCACAGGACACCCCAGGGATCAGCCCAGCTCCAGCAGCAGCAGGCTCTGCCTGTCAGGGCAGCACCGAGTTTCTCCCAAGCTGCTGAAACCCAGCCTGCCCCAAAATGTGGCATTTTGTGAGATCTGTGTTACTGGGAGAAAAACAGAAGAGCTGGGAGGTGCTGATGAAGTTGAAAACTCACTTAAAGTAATAAGAACTGTCCCAGGGCTGCTGTGTGTTTGCAAACAAGATTTTTGGCTGTCCCACAGGCCCTCTTTAGCCTGTAATAAAAGCAGGGCTGTTGTTTTGGTGCCGAGATTTCCTCGCTGCTTCCAACAGAAGCTACATGGGAGCTACTTCTCCTTCCACTGAAAGGACTCAGAAATGTCTCTTTTATCTTCCCATTTGGAAACCTGGGCTGCAGTGGAGTCTGACAGGATTATTTTATTTACTCCATCTCCTGTACCACCACTATTTCTGGCTGGCTGTCTGGCTACTGCTATTAAACTGGTCTCATTTTGCTTCCCATCCACCCTGCTTTGCTCAGGCAGTTCAAGGGAAGACAGCAACAGCAATAAACCACAAGCTAGAGCTTGCACTGCCTCCTGATTACAAGAGACACATAAAAAGCACAAATGAAAACTAAACGTGTTTCATGCAGTCACTGATCTTTCTGCACTGTCAGAGAACACTAAATACCGGGCCCCATCAAGGACTGCTGGGCTATTGGTGAAAGAAAAGTGGAATTTAGAGCAGTAACTCTCTTAACCCTTCCTACTTCACACTGTCATTCCCAGCCTCAGTGCCCTGGAGCCTGTTGGGGGAATTCAAATTATTACCCAGAACAGAAAAAAGAAGATCCTCATCTGCTAAGAACCTCGAGCATCCCCAAAGTGATCATAATTAATGCTGTGTGTCACAGGCCTGGATGTTAAGCACCATGATTTGCAAATCTAAAGCATCTCCGTGTCAGACTCTCTCAGTTTCAGGGTGATAAGGAAAGTGGACCCTGTGCCTTTAAGGCAACATCTTTTAGTGTTACCATCATCCAGGATTGCCTTCATTTCTTGGTAATTACGGCCAGCATCCCAGAAGAGGCATTTTTCTCCTGATTATACACATATGGCAAGGCACACTGAGGCACTGCTTGCTTCCTGCCCAGCCTGTTCCCTTCTGCCTTCCCAAAAGGCAGCCCTGAATTAGGGTATCCAACCAACTCCTTGGAAAAGGCACCACTCTGTCCTCATGCCCACGGCGGAGCCCCAGCCTGTGCTTTAGGAAACATGGGCAGAAATTCACTGGGAGAGTTTCACATTGATGCAACAGCTGGAAGCTACCAGGCTCTGCAAGGAAAAGCTGGATCCTGAGCTCTCCCAGTGGCTCTGGATCAGGGATTGGAGCACCCAGACTGGTGTTTCAGCATTCAATTTGTTGAAGCCTGAAATCCACAGGGTGCTTTCCATGCAGGCACCTCCACACCTCCCAAAGTGCCTTTTTCATGCAAAGGGAGGAGGATGTGTCCCACTAACACTGGCTGAGCTCTGATGGAACCTTGCAGGCCCCCAGCAGCCCACTGGGAATTGCTGACTGTCACTGGTGGACACAAAACCAGCAGGGTGGATTCACATCACAGCAGTGAGGTTTGATCCCAGTGAGGCAGAAGCCTTTATTTGGGGTTTGCAGCCCTTTTTATCAGGTGTTCCCATACAGGTTAACATGATTGGGCAAAGTAACCACTTCTCTGTGCCATTGGTGGAACAAGAGAAAAACACATCCAGCACAGCTGTGTGACATTGAGAACCAAAACCTATTTAGAAAAAAACAGTCCTTGAAAGAGAAGTTTCCCAAAAGGTTTTGCCTTGAGAACAGATCAGCCCCTGCCAGGCTGAACCCTCTCAGGTTCAGAAAATCCTGTCCACAGCTGACCACCATGGAAATCCCAGCCCTGATTTTCCCAGAGCTAAGGGAATGCTCAATACCTCCCTCTGGACCAGCCCCAGTGCCAGCCAGACTGGATGCTGCCTTCTGAACTGGAAATGCAGGGTCACAAGCAGCGAGGAGGAGGAGGAAGTCAGCATGAGGAAGGAAAGCAGCTGTGCACCTCCAGCCTCACTGCAGCTCTCACTGCTGCTCTGAGGCTGGGCAAGGAGGGAAAGGCACGGCAAGGAGGAGGGAAAAAACAAGCAGAGGCATTCCAGAAGGCAGAATCTCATTCAGCCATGACTCAGGAGAAGAAAGTGCCACCCACGGCAGCGCCCGGGCCGCGGAGGGGGCAGTGATGCCGGGCTGAGTCAGGAGCCACCCACGGCCCCTCCCACGGCCCTCGCAGGGTGCCAGGCTCAGCCTGTCCTGAGCCCAGCAGCTGTGACAGGAACACAGCTCCTGCACGGTTCTGTGTGGCTGTCACAGGCAGGGCTGAGGAGCTCTGTCCCTTGCTGTCACACAGGTGTGGTGGCAGTGAGTGGGGCTCACCTCAGTGGGACACAGGGCTACCAGAACTGCCCTGGTTTCTGTGGATCACAGCTCACCTGCTGCTGTTAGCAGCACAGCAACAGCATCCTGCACTGCCCTCCCACCTTCTCCTTGGCTTCCAGGGCAGGGAGGGGCCCTGGGAAACCCAGCACGGCAGAGACAGGAGGATGAGGCTTAAAAAGCCTCTCCCCAAGTGCCAGCACAGACCCCCAGCACAGCCTGGCTGCTGCTCATCACCAGCCCAGTGCAGCGATCGGGCTGTCAGCCCCAGCGCCAGGCTCTGTAGTTCATACAGGAATTGCAGGGCTATCTAATCCCAGATCATCCACTGCAGCCAAAACCTAAATCGAGAAGGGAGGCAGCGAGCCAAACCAGGGGCACATGAGATAAAGGCACGAAAAGAGCAAGTGGAGGCTGGATTTGCTATGAGCACAAAAATCCCTCTCTCACAGCGTGCTCCCCACACCGAGCATGCGGCTTGTCCTTCCTCAGGGCTCTCCACATCCTCTCCTGCACGTGTGGCCAACAGCCACCGTGCCCTGAAAACCACTCTGGACTGGCAAGCCTGCCCACAGCACGCCCTTAGCTGTGTCCTTACCTTCTTGCAGAGAACCATCTGGTGATCAAAGAGAAAGAAAACTCGCTGCTGGTTCCGTCCATAAGGCTGGTAAATCCAGGACATCTCTCCCGTGTAGATCAGCTCCGAGCTGCGGTCCAAGATATCGTCTCCCTGGAGGGCACAGGGAACGAGGCTGAGTCAACTGCACTCACAAGTCTGTCTTTGCATCATGGAAAGCAGCACTTTAGGAAGGTTTTGGCCCTTCTGCTGGCTCTCAAAGCCACCCTGTCTGATTTTGCACCGGCAGCTGGGATTGGGGGATAACTCTGAAGGAAGGGGGGTAAATGAAGGAGGTGTGGATGCTTGAAACATGGTCACTACATTGCAATGGGGAAACACTGCCCCAGACACTGCCCCCACTCCCCTGCCCAGGTACCCCCAGACACCTGGATCTTGCTGCAGGTGCTGGTGGCATCAGGAGAACAAAGCCCCTTCCTCCTGCCCAGCCCAGAGGCACTGTGAGCTCAGGGCACCAAGCTCCCTGCACACCCTCCCTTTAAAACAGCATCCCAAAGCACTGCCCCTCCTGCATCTCCAGCCAGCTACAAAAGCCTGGGACACACTGGGCTATCAGTTCCCCATCTCTGAGGCTGTCAGAACTCTGGATTGCTGCCTCTCTTCTCACTCATCCAGGCACTGCCATTCCCTTCTCCCACAGCTCATTAGAGCCCCAGCTCCAAAATCCTGTCAGGACCACCCTGGCTCCTGTGGCCCCAGGCCCCCCCCAGCTGGCCAGAACTCCCTGCTGGCTGCCAGAGTGCCCTCACCCTTCCCTGCCTCCAGCTAATGCTTGTTTTCCTCTCCTGAGTTTTTTTTTTTTAAGGATTCATGAGCAGATGGTCTTGAAAACACAGCACTCTCTCTCCCACTCTCTGAGAGAACAAATGCAGTCACCCTCCACTAATTGGAATGAGCTGGACTTTTTAAAAAGTTAATTAAAATCTATTTATTAAAAATGGGTGAATTCACCACCACCTGCCCTGTGGGCATCTCAAAAGGCAGGATGGCTCCAGCTGAAAGGTAAGGAGTAGCATTCAGGTACAGGATTCAGGAATAGGATTCAGGATCAGGATTTAGGAGCAGCATTCAGGATCAGGATCAGGATTTAGGAGCAGCATTCAGGATCAGGATCAGGATTTAGGAGCAGCATTCAGGATCAGGATCAAGATCAGGATCAGGATCAGAAGCTGCATTCAGGAGCAGGATCAGGATCAGAAGCTGCATTCAGGATCAGGATCAAGATCAGGAGCAAGACAGAGATTTTTTTTTTTTCTTTTTGGCTGTGAACTACTGCAGTTCTGCCTTTGATGCCAAGCTGGAACCAATTTTTGGGACGAGAGTGTCCCAAAACTCCCAGAGAACAGCTTGTGAAGGTTCAGCCAGCTCTGGGGGGCACCTAGCTAGACACACACTTCTGGTGCTGCTCACACTTGCAGGTGCCAAGGCAGCCAGGAGTCCTCCCCGCTGCTGAGGATTGCAAACTGCTGCTCAGGTGAATGTGTAATTAACCTCTCAGCACTGATTGGGAGCAGTGTCACCCACCGGGCCCTGTGACAACAGCAGCTTCATTAAGTCACTGCATCACCAAGCTGCAGCACAGACTCCAAATTGCCTTAGCCAGGGCTTTATGCACCTCCCTGCCTCACTGCTGTGCTGTGCTGTGCCAGGGGCTAACGAGGGGCGAGTCCCAGGGACACAGAGGCTCCCTCCCGAAGGGATGGGCTGTGATCACCCAGTGCCTCGGCAGGGTCCCACTCCAGCCTGGCCAGAGCCCCAGTGCTGCTGCCACAGCTCAGGGGGGCCAGGAGCCCCAGAACAAGAAGGCTCTGAAGAAAACACAGCAGCCCCAGAAATGGTGAGCTTTGCTAGCTACACATGAGCTTACATGAAGAAGATTCCCATAAGCCCATGGATGGGAGCTTTAGGAGAGGGGGCGAGCTTAGGAGAGGCTGGCTGCTAAAAATAGAAAGGCAGCTTTGTCTTTTACTCCTGTGGTAGCATCTGAAGCCTGAGGACACACAGAGGGCTCTGTAAACACTTCTACTTGATTAGCTGAATCCAAACTGTGTAGTCCCTGCAAGCAACATAACCCAAGAACATCCAGATCCAAAATGATGGGATTTGTATTGCATTTCTTATGTGGGGAAAACAATTTCTATATCCAGTCTATAGGCTAGGAATAGCTGATTTCCCACTTGGGGTGAGCAAATTGGGAAATACAGATTGCAGAGAGTCTGGAACTGGCACGTGGCTGGCCAAGAGCAGCGGGTCCATGGTCCTGCCCTGCTCCTCCAGCCTGGGCTGCTGTGCCAATTCCCAGCAGGAATTCTCAGGGCATTCTCTGAACCTCCAAAGGCTTTTCCTGTCCTGACACAGCTGCACCTCTCTGAAGAGCACAAACTGTCTTCTCCTTAGGGGCTCAGGGGAGGGGCAAAGAGAGACTTTGGCTATTTAGCTCCACTGCCACCATGGCTCCCCCAGCACGCCTCCATCCCCAATGTCTGTCCCAGTCCCACGCCTCCAAATCTGTGCAGAACCAGGAAAAAAAAAATTTCCTTTTTCTTCTCCATTTTTTTCCAACTCCCACAGAGGCTGGATCATCTGTATCCTTCTGTAAGTTAAGATAAACCCTGCTGAAAAAGGAAGAGGCTGAACTTTTAGTTGCTCTGAACTGGCAGGCGTTCAGCAGAGCACAGCAGCAGAGTGGCCAAGAGAAACCCTGACTCCTGACACCTTTTCCAACCTAAGTTTTGTCCCATCAGCCTCCAAAAAACCCCCTCAGCCCATCCCAGCTGCATCCAGGCTTTTCAGTGCCCGGCCTGCAGCGTGCAGAGGGCAGCCCAAGGAAAGCTGACTCCTCTCTTCACGCCGTGCCAGGCAGAGCCCCAGCCCTTCGTGTGCAGAAATGGGAGCAGAAGGTCACCCAGATCTGGGCTGGATGTGAGCTCCCCGAGCCCTGCAGTGACACTCTGAGTCCCCAGGCCACTCCTGACTGTGACAGCACAGGGTCAGCTCTGCTGCTGCTGCTGCTGCTGCTGCTGCTGCTGCTGCTGCTGCTGCTGCTGCTGCTGCTGCTGCCTGGGAAAATGCGGCTCCCCAGCTCCCCAGTGTGCTGCAGTGACCACCACGCTCTGCAGTGGGCAGCTGAGAGGAACCACAGAGGTTTAAGAGTAAATAAGTCTTTTTAAGATAAATAAATGCTGCTGGGAGCACCAGGATATCAAGGAAGGGCTGGCACTGAGAGCTGCTCCCCCTCCCAGGAGCCAGACATTTCCCTGGGCTCGGGAATGCTCAGAGCCCACCAGAGCTGCTCCCCAGCCCACCCTGACACAGCTTTGCTGTCCCTGCTGGGCACCAAGAGGGGATTTTGTGCCCTTTCCCAGATCCCAGAGAGCCAGCAGGGCTCTCTCGTGCCTGACACTGCTGTTCTGCAATTAGAGACTGACAGGCTGATTAGCACCTGGGGCTACACTGAGATCACACAAAGGAACGCCAGCGAAATGCTGTCCTTTTCAACAGGCTCAGTTTTGATACCTTCTGTTGCTGGCGTGGCGGGGGGAAAAAAAGGAAGAAGGAGAAAAAAGAAGGCTCCATTTCAGTCCCTGCCCTGGGTCTTTTTCCCAGGAGGATTTGTCATCAGGCTGTCCTCACTTTGGTGGTTACAGGCAGCTTCTTTCCGTGGCACTCCTGGGCTCACTAACACAGGATCAGGATGAGGCCAGTGATTATAGATTACATAATTAAGGGCAGCAAGTCTTGAATTAAAGGACACATAAATAACAGGAATGAGAAGAAATTTAAAAGGACAATTCTCATTCAATTTCTCAAATTTATGTATTTCTCCCTTCATGGAAATGTAATCCCCCTGGAAGCTGCCATAGTGGCACCCCATGGTGGAAATACCTAAATATCTACACAAACCAAAGAAATCAGTTTAAATAGCAAGTTCAAACCCATCCAGGCTGATGAGCAAGGCTCTGTCCTGTGCCAAACATCCCCCTGTTGGATCAGGGACCTGCAGAGATCTCCCAGAACAGGAACCACATCACCTCCCTCCAGTGAGAAAAAACCAGGGGGAAAAGGAAAGGGAAAGGGAAAGGGGAAAAGGGAAAAGAGAAAAGGAAAAGGGAAAAGGGAAAGGGAAAAGGGAAAGTGTTGCTGGAGGGCTGGAGAGGGAGCCTGAACTGCTGCAGTGATTGCTGCTTCATTTTCTTTTGTTGTGGTTCAAGAGCTGTGTGAAAAGGCATAAAACTGAACAATTCCAGGAGGGCTGAGGCACAGACCTGTTTTCCATCTCCACACCATCCTACAGGGCACTCAGGGAGGCTGTGCTGCCTTGTGCCCATGGGAACAGAGCCCAGATCCTGCCTAGGAGCAGAGCCCAGAGAGCTGGGCACTGGGGCACAGGGCTCCAGGGGATCCCAGGAGGGCAGGAGAGAGGGACCAGGAGCAGAGGGGAAGGCAGGGATGCAACTCTGAGCAGTGTAAATACAGCCCTGCCCACGCTGGGGCTGGCAAGGACTTGGAAATGATGATGGGCTTTGTGGAAATCTCTTTTAATCCTGCTCTGCGTGTGTGTGGAGCTATTCCCACCAAGCTTTGAGGGCTGGAGCTCCCTCAGAGGGCAGGAACAGGGAAAGGAGAGAGCAGCAAAAGCTGCCCAGGATGGGCTCTGGCTGCCCCCTTTGAAGCCAGCTCTGTGTGCTGGTTTGCCTTGAAATGTCACTGGTTTGATCTGAGGGTGTTTCTCTGCCAGCAAGGAGACGATGCTGAGCAGGGGGAAATGGAGCTGGAACATCAGGGAACACTTCAGAACTGAAAGGCTCTGAAAGGGCTCGGTGGGAGGCGGTGGAAGCCCCAAAATCTGAGCCATTACCAGCTCAAAGCACAAAAGGCACTGGAGGACTGGTGTGGGCAGCACCTCTCTGGGTCTGTTTATACGCTGGCAATTCAGGTTACAAAATAAAGAAGTGAGTCACACGTGGCAAGAGACCAAGCCAGGCTGCTTGGTCAAGCCCACATTGCCACAAATGACACAGGAACTCAGAGTGACTGGGATTATTCCTGATTTACAGCAGTCAGCAGGATCAGAATCTTCCCTTAAGATTCTGCTCAGTCATTACTTGTTTAAAGATGCCAAAGCTGCCAATAATTCCCTAAGACTCCAGGCCTGGCTGTCCCTCGTGCCAGGCCACCCTTTCCTGGTCCCACTGGCAATTTAAACAATCGGATCCTGCTTGCAGGATGTCTTGGGGGAAAAACCTCAGCCTTTGGTTAACTCAAGGATATTTGCAGTTTTCAAATACTCACCCTGAAATTCACCGTCATGGGGCCACTGATGGGATAAATTTTTATCCCATGGGAAGGACAGAAAAGGTTCCTGAAACATGGGATTCAGTAAAACCCCTCTGCCTAAAGCAGCTTGGACATGCCCTTACTTTTCCTATTTGTTTTAGGACCAACATTCCCAACAACGCCTCTCCTTGCCAGGAAATGTGCACACATTTTATATATGAGAACATTTCAAATATTCTCTCACTAAGTATTTTTTGTTCGGCTGGGAATTTTTCCTTCTTCTCTAAAAAATCTTTTTCCACCATCTCCTCACAAAACGGGTAAATTTAGAAATGAAAACGCAGCTTCAGAGCAGAGAATCAGCATCATCAGTCTCAAGATGCTGAGGAAAAACAGACATTCCTCCAAATGAAATATTTCCACGTGCTGAAACATTCAGCCACTGAAATCATTCACCAAGTGCCAACGCAGTGGGAATTTGGGATTAGCTCTGTCTTGTAGCCTGCCTGGATTTCTGGTGGAAAAAGACTGAACTGGTGATTTTTTACTCCTGGTTCCTGTTTCCCTGTGGTCAGTGCTTTTTTTCAGGGGTTCTCAGGAAGGCTGTGCTGTGCCTGTGCTCTGGAGCCACTGGGATGGACAGAACAGGGCCAGAAAGGTCAGATGAGAGCAGGAGCAGGGCCAGGAAAGCCGGGAATTGCAGCCGTGGGCTCCTCTCTCTGCTCAGGAACTTCCCACAGGCTGGCCAGGCCACACAGCAGTGACAGCAAACCCCAACTGGGAGCTGGGAGCTTCTCCTCAAAGCAGAAATGTCCCTTCCCACAGCCTGGGGAGGCTGGGGACACACAGCAGGAGGTCCCTCCTGTACCCCAAAACTGCACAGGAGACAAAGCTCTGAGCCCTCAGGGGCTGGGCAAGGAGCCAAGCCTGGTGCTCCGTGTCCTGGGGACATTCCTGCAGCCACCCAGTGGGATCTGGGACCTGCAGTGCCTCAGGAACAGCTGCACACATCTCTGCACTTCCAAACACTTCCCAAAGATCCAATCTTTTCATTTCTCCCACTCTCTTCCTGCACTACACTGTGGCTCACTTCTTATTTTGGGTTTCTGTGCATCCTTCTGGCTGCTCCATGGACAGCTGTGCAGTGGGGGCTGGATGTGATGATTCAGAATTGCTTTAGAGGAAAGAATCAAGCAGTGAAATCCTCTGCTGGCTCCAGCTCTCATCCTCTACTTTCTCATCTAAACTCTGGGACTCTTCTCAATCCAAAATCCAGAATAAACAGGGCAAGGAGGGCGTTTTCCTTGGAGCAGGAGCAGTGCTCCCATTGGATTTCTGAGTGTACCAACAGCAGGCTTTGCTGTGCTATGAGGAGCTGAAGGATGTTGCTGCAATAATGTGCTCAAAATCTGGAATAGCTGAAAAAAGCCTGGAAGAATAATTTGGCAAGTTCCTGAGGACAGGATGGAGGTAAAGAATGGGTACTGCTAAGCAGGAATGAATTATCAAGGATAGGGCTAAATAAAAATGAATTATCAACTGAGCTAATGGAAGAGAAGAAGCAACTGCTATTGCACAGATCCTGTGTGGAGGTCACCTTGGCTTCCCTCTCACACATGAATATTCACTGGCTTGGAATGGATCTGTCCTTAATCGAGATTTATTTACAGCGAGGGGCTCGCAGCTCCTCACAAATGACCCCCATTAGCTCATCCCACAGCACACTCCAGGGCTGAGCATGGAGCTGATGCTGCTGCGGAGCAGTTTCCTCATCCTGGAATGAGCCTGTGTGGCAGTGAGAGATGCTCCTGAGCAGTGAAACAATCAGACACATCATCTGTGCTCTCTGCTCTCCCAGCCAGCCACAAGGCCAGCTCTGATTGCTGCACTTATGGCTTTTGCTGTGTGTTTTAGCAGCACATCCAGGGTTAACCCCAACCTCCATCACAGCAATGAAATGAATTCAGCCAAGGAGGACACAGGTGATGCACCTGTATTTCTTCCCCTCCCCTCCCAGCCTTCACAGATTTTTGCCAGAAATAAAATAAGTAAAGGATTAACACCTCTTTCCCATACACTCATTTACACAGTATGATCCCAAGGACTGGAATGTGGAGCTATTTCAGACTTCACCAGTGAGGAAGCAGAAAGGCTGCTCCATCACTCTGATTTTCTCCTTGCTGAACACATGGGCTGATGACAACAGCGAGAGGATTTACAGAAACGTTTGTCCTCAATCTGCTGCAAAACCCTATTTAGGGATTACTTCCATACAATGATTTTAAAAAATCAGGGACAAAAAGAAAGGGAGAACATAATTTTAGTATGGCTTTTCTTCCAAACACATGGCACAAATGTAGAGACTGAAGGGCTGCCGGTGAGGAATCCTTCTGCTGACTCTGCCTTCCCTGTGCCTCTCAGCTCCTTAATTACACCATCACTACACACAGGGCTGCTTCAGAAATATCTTTAAGTGGGATGTCATTTATAAAATGCAAATAGCATCTCTAACTCCAGTTTAACAGTTTGGCTTCCAGTCATAAAACAACCACCAGAAGGATTTTTTTCATTTTCTTCACCTCTTCAATTCCCAGGGCTTTTTGCTAAGTCTTTCCCTCCTTCCTCCCCAGCGACACAGCACAGAGGCAGAATGCACAAAGAGCTTGCTCCAAGTCTCACCTACTACCAGCACTGCAATCACAAAAGTCACTCCAGGCTGCCAGTGATGAAATTGGAACAGAAGCCTGGATTTTCTTTAGGGCACCCTTAAGCTTTAAGCACCACCCTGAAACCACGACTGTGCCCTCTCCGCCCCTGCTTAACCCCAAACTGTGGGAAATGAACCACAGGGGCTGAGAGAATTCAACAACAGCCTGGAATTTCCCCTTGCCAGGTTTCCAGGCCAGGTTTACTGTACCTCCCAGTCCAGGACAGAGGCCTGCCACTGAGCTATCTTGTCGATGTTCTCCAGCCTCCGCTTGCGCTCGTTGATCTGGAGGGTGACGTTCCTCATGACGGCGAGGGCAGCAGCCACGTACCTGTAGTCACTGGACACACAGGGAAAGGCCATCAAAGGCAGCAGGACACTCCCAGGAGTCTGTCCCAACCTCACCAGCCCAAAGGGACATGGGGAGGGGTGATCCCTCAGTGCTAGGATGGGATTTTTCCACCTGGATTGTCACAGCGGAGCAGCTCGATGGAAAATGGAAGGGGGAGCTGAGTCTGGGAGCTCAGGGAGGATCCCGGGCTTTGTAAAAATGGCTTGTTTGATGGATGGACTTCAACATCAAAGGTGATAAAGTTTTAAAAATAAGTCTATGTATTTTAGTCATCGTGATAGTTGTGCTAATTATAGTGCCTTGTTTTCTCCAATGCATCTGATAAACGATTAATTAAACTTTTAAGTTGGCCTTTACCAACCCAGCACTGGGGAGCCCTCCACAGCCTCAGGGGTTGAAGAGCACTCTAAAGACAGGCTGAACACTTTTACAGCCTCTCTTTGGGCCTGGACTTTCCTGGTTTTAAAATGAACATTTAGGAAAGACCAGAGCACCTTCCACAGCAGGCAGCCCATGGAATTCACTCTCACTGCAGATTCCAGGTGAGCAAATCAAGCAAAACTCTTTTCTTTTTCCCCCTGCATGGCCCTGTGAGTGCAGTAACACAGAGTGAGAACAGGCTCCTGCCAGGGCCACTGAGGATGATGATCAGTCTTTTCAAAAAGTGATGCTGAAATCAATGCCATTGATTCCTGCCCTGTGCCTGCTTTTCCATTCCAAGGAGCTGTAATGTTCATTTCCACGGGGAAGACAGGCAGGGCCAGCTGCCCCGCCACCACCACAATGTATTATTAACTTAAGGGCTGCTATTGATTGCTGACTAATGAGAAAAACTGCCATCTTGGGCAGCTGCAGGGGGAATGGCTGTATTGATTATTGCTAAGGATTGTGCTGGTGACAGCTAAAAGAGGGGTGAATGCTGGGAATTAAATCCCTTCTCCATGTGTTCCCAACAGGATAAGTGCTAAGAAACAAACACACTGTGATATATAAAAAATATGATTTCCTCTTTTGGCATCCTTGCTGTGATGAAATCTTGGGCTGAGTTTTCCTTTTTTTCTTAAGTTGTCTGCATCAAAATTCTAGGTCTGGTTAAAAATAATCCCACAAATTCCAGGACAGCAGGATTGGGCCTTCAGCAAAGTAAAAGAAAATAGAGGATGGGCTGCCTGATAAATCCATCACAGAGGCCTGGGTGGGAAGGGACCTTAAAGCCCATCCAGCTCCATCCCCTGCCATGGCAGGGACACCTTCCACTATCCCAGGCTGTTCCAAATCCCATCCAACCCAGCCTTGGACACTTCCAGGGATGCAAGGGATCGTGCTACACTATGAGGAACTTCTTGTGCCTCCCTTTGTGCCAGCACCTGGTGGTGTAAGGCAGGAAAGGAGCTGTGCCAGGGGGACATCAGGGTGGTCTGGAGAACATCCATGAGTTCCTTAGGGAAAAAGGGAAGTCCCTACAGCCAGGAAGGGTCTGGAGAGGCAGGGAGAGGTGCAGGGCTTGCAGACAGCCACCAGTGATCTCCCAGCAGTGATGCTCATGCTCAGGAGGGCTGAGTCTCCTCACGTGTCCCTGCATTCCCAACTCCAGATCCCTTCTGCTCTGGGAATGCTCAGGGAATTCCAGCAAGCTGCACTTTGGACCTTCCTATATTTAATTCATATTAAGCTGGAGTAGATCTTTAAGAGGTGAACAGATGTGGCTTTGTGAAAAATTCAAACGCAGCAGGCTGCCAACAGGCAGCAGTTGGAGGGAGGGAGGCTCTGAGCTCATCCCCATCCTGCCTCCACGCAGAGTGGGACGGTGCCAGCCACTTATCTTGGGAATGCTAATTCCCTAATTCCAGGAGAAAACCCCAGCAATGCTTTCCTGTCATGCTGTAATGAAGAAAAGACTCAGGACTGAACTTTTTGGGCTCCCAGCCCATGTCTGTGGCAGAGCTGGCAAAAACTTAGAAGGAAAAAACAACAGAAGCAGAGCATTTGGCCAGTGAGGCAACAATAGGATCCCATTAACCATGAGATGAAGGTAAATAAATGGTTTGTCAATTCTATTGGGGCTGCAGTGGCCACTTCCCAGTGCTCCAGCAGAATCCAAGTCCAGATCCTTGCCAAGCATCACATGCTATCTCTGGGGAGTGTGGTCTGCATTCTGGCTTCAGCACTGTCCTGACCTCGTGCAGGGAAAATCCCCAGCTCTGCAGGTGTGGTGGTAGTGAAAAGGAAGGGAAAAAAGAAAGAGAGGATCATGTTCCTCTCTCACATCCCTGCTTTCCCTGGGAATCCCGTGGTTTTCCATGTTTTGCCTCACTCCTGGGATATGGCACTGGCTCTGGGCAGCCACAGGATTCCTCCCTGTGCTGGTATAGGGGTCACTCCTGCTAATGCAAGGTGAGCAAACCTCACCCTGCCTCCCCTCCCAGAGCCCACGGCAGCCCAGAGACACAGAGCTCTCAGGCTGAGTCACCCAGCTGCTGCTGAACCACAGGAGAGCTCCCAAGGCTCCTCAGAACACGACTCTGTGTGAGTTTTAAACATCCCAAAGGGAACAGGAATGTGCTCCCAAAATGACCCAAGCCTGGTGTTATCACACTGCCCACATCCCCTTTGCTATGGCTCCCAGATAACTCCCAGAGGGTCCATTTGCAACACCCTCCTGTTGGGAAGCCACATCTGAGCTCCCAGGCAGTCCCCACGTGGCTGCTGAGGGGAAAACCCACAACCTGTGGGATCCCAGAGCTGCTTTCTGATAGCCCAGGGTTCCCACAAGTCCATTCCAAGTTGGACTTGGTCTTTGGAAAAGCAGGAATTGGATCTGAAGCCAAAGGCTCGTTCAGCTTGGTGATTTGGGGCATTTGGCTACCCTGAATCACTCAGACTTGTGGGTTAGGTCAAAGCAAATCAATGCATCTCTGCTCACATCACACTTCTGCTCTTCCAGAGCTGAGCTTGGGAAAAACAAGCTGTCAAACACTTGCAGAAGTTTCTGAAACATCTCTGGTCTTTTCTGTTCCCACTTGCTTTTAAATGGGTTTTGAAAAAAGAAAGAAAAGTGGCAGGGCAGGACCAAATCTGCTCTTACAGGGCCTGATTTTTCTTTCACCTTATTTTCCCAGCAGTAAATCCCCAGTGGTATCACAGGCACTGCTCCTGATTCACACTGTCAGGCAGCCAGGCTGATTGTCCTCAGCAGCAGCCAAACAGATCCTGGAAATTCTGGGAAGAAATCAAACTGCAGGTGCTCCTCTGAACCTGAACTCCGTGGCAAAGCCAGAAACAGGACTGGGCTGAAAAGTTGAGCAGGTTTGGAGCTCTCCCCACATCAGGCTCCAGCTGCAGATCCTGGCCTTGTGCTCACAGAGTGCCCAGGTTCTCCCCAGGAGCAGGGAAGGAGCCTCTCAGACCACTGAATGCTAATTAGGTAATTTTTCCAGTGTAACTGGCAGCATCAGAAAGTACATCCAAGGGTAATTAGTTCACATGTCTGATTAGAACAGAGCTGAGTGTGTCTCCATCGAGAATTGCTGCTTTGAGAAGACTGAACTGTTTGCTGACCCTCTGTCCTGCTCCCATTTATCCAGGATGTCACAGGGACAAGTGCTGGACAGAAACCCCAACCCTTGGGTGGGAAGGGTCACTGGACAGAAAACTCAGCCCTGCAGGAAGGATCACTGAACAGAAACCCCAATCCCTGCAGGAGGGATCACTGAACAAAAACCCCAATCCCTGCAGGAGGGATCACTGAACAAAAACCCCAATCCCTGCAGGAGGGATCACTGAACAAAAACCCCAATCCCTGCAGGAAGGATCACTGAACAAAAACCCCAATCCCTGCAGGAAGGATCACTGAACAGAAACCCCAATCCCTGCAGGAAGGATCACTGAACAAAAACCCCAATCCCTGCAGGAAGGATCACTGAACAAAAACCCCAATCCCTGCAGCCCGTGCCTGCTGGGTTACCTGTGCTCCTGGGCCGTGTACTTGAGCAGCTCTGCCAGCTGCAGGGGGTACTTGCAGATCTTCTGCACGGGTGTCAGCAGGAAGCCGTCGATGGCGATGTCGATCATCTGCTGCAGCAGGCGGCACGCCTCGAAGAAGTGCTGGTACCTGCTGTCCTTCATCAGCTTGGAGAGCTCCATGCACGCATCCAGGTGGTTGTTACAGTACTCTGAGTAGATCCAGAAGCCATCTTGCTGTGAAGGCAGAATGAGGAGGACAGGTCAGGCAGGGAGCTGGCTGGTCAATGCCACAGCAGGGCTGGGAAGGGCAGGGCTCGGTGGGATACGGGGAGGAATTCCTGCTGGGAGGGTGGGGAGCTGTTGTTAGTGGACACGAAATAGAAGAGTGGATTTACATCACAGCAGTGAGGTTTGATCCCAGTGAGGCACAAAAGCCTTTATTTGGGGTTTGCAACCCTTTTTATCAGGTGTTCACATACAGGTCACCATGACTGGCCAAAGGAACCTCTCTGGTGCCACTGGTGGGACAAGAAAAAAACACATCCAGAACAGCTGTGAGACATTGTTTGGACAGCCAAAACCTATTTACAAAAAACAGTCCTTGAAAGAGAACTTTCCCAAAAGATTTTCTCTTGCATCAGCCACTGTCAGGCTGAAAAACTCTCTCAGGCTCAGAAAATCCTGTCCACACGGAGGCCCTGGGATGGAATTCCCAAAGAAGCTGTGGCTGCCCCATCCCTGGAGGTGTTTGATGAGTTTGGAGCATCCCAGTCTATGAAGGTGTCCTGCCCACAGCAGGGTCTGGAACACAAGGATCCTCCCAACCCAAACCAGCTGGGATTTCTAAGAAGGCACAGCCCCAGCAGGAGGAAGGACAGATCCTACAGTGCTTCTCCTGTCTGGAAATGGTGCTGGGAAAGGAGGGACTGCAGACAGGGACCTGGAAGGATAATTTGGCAAGTTCCTGAGGGTAGGATGGAGATAAAGAATGGGTACTGCTAAGCAAGAATGAATTTTCAAGGATAGGGCTAAATAAAAATGAATTATCAACTGAGCTAATGGCAGAGAAAAAGCTACTGCTATTCCACAGATCCTGGAATCAGCTTCAAATTGCACAGGGAGGGTTTGAAAGGCACAACCCAGCAGAGCTCTGGCGTTTGGTAAGACAAGAGGAGAACTTTGCTGTTCCTGGAGCTTTTTCCCTGAAAGATCCTGAAGCACCTGGCAAGTGTTTGGGGGCTGGGGATGTTTGAAATTCCCTTTACCAATGAGGAGCCCATGGCTGGGTGGATTTCCCCAGGAACAGAGCCCCCAAAACACTAAAACCAAACAAAAACCCACTCACAGGTGCCCCTCCACCTTTTGGACTGGTCTGACAAGTTTTCTGGTGTCTGTTTTGTTGGAATGTTTTGTTTGTCTGTTTGCTCTCACTGACCACACACTGCCACCTTTAACCTGGGTTTGATTCATCAGGGCCACGCAGACATGGCAATGAAAGGGCAGAGAAAGGTTTCACTGGGAAGGAGATGGGCACAGCCCAGCACCACAAATTAACTCTGAGACAGCTCAGGTGAAAGTCAGGCGTTGTGCACCAGCCACTTCCACCGAGCTGTGCCCAATGCCTTCCAAAGAAAGGACAGATTTTATTTAGCCAGCAATTACTTCTCAGTCCCTGAGGGGATGAGCTGCTTCCCTGGGAACAGGGATCCAGTGTCCTTCCCATCCCCACAGCTGACCCAGCCACGCACTGACAGCTCTCTCTTCCTGAAGAAAATGAGGAACAAGATGCTCTGGAGATCCCTAAACAGGATTTTAACATCCTCACCCCTCAGTTTCCCAAATGGCTGAGCAGGGATAATTCATCAGGGGTTTATCAGCCAGCTCTCAGCCCCTGTCTGGTGACAGGCAAGTGTCAGATCTTCCTCTGAATCGCAGCAGCAATTCTTGCTATTGTCACTATCAATGAATTGACAGCACAGCCTCAAGTCATGACATTTGAGCTGCTGATTCTCACCAAGATTTTGTACATCTTCCCAGCACAGAGGTGGAAGTGATGCTGCTTTTTGCAGGCTCTGATAAGAACCAGCCATGTTAACACCTCATGCCCCTTCTCAGAGGAAACATCAATGAGAGAGCCAGTGATGTTTAAAAGATGCTGTGAGACTCTTTAGGGACGTCCTGCTGAAGTTTCAGGAATGTTTACCAGGAGTTTCCCCCAACAAGCAGTGAACTGTTGCCCTGAACCCAGCACAGGAGCTGCAGCCCTGTGAGCTCTGATACCCTGCTCCCCTCTCCCTCCAGGAATGCCTCCAGCTCCAGGGCTGGCACTTGTTTGACATTTCCTGACGTATTCACAACATTGGCCAATCTATCAGCTCCTGCAGGAGGTGGTTTATGGAATAGGAGGATGGGCTAGGCAAAATCCTCCAGGATTTATCAATCAGATGTTCTGAGGGTTATCCAGCTGCATATCCAAGTTCTCCCTCTGTACCTCACGAAGCACATGGAGCAATCCCTGATATGGTACTAGAAGAGGTTCCTGCCTTGGGGATTTCCTGCTGCCTGCCCAGGGCAGTGCCCAGCGAACTCACGTGTTCCAGGAAGCAGGGCCCAATCTCACTGAGGTGGGGGTCCTCGTTGTTGTACTGCTTCTCCAGGTCCCGCACAAACCCCATCTGAAACCTGTAGATGTCTTCAATGTTCCCAAAGATGATTTTCAGCTGCTCATCACTGAACATGTCCCTCCTCTTCCGGCACTGCTTTAAGTAACCCTGTGGGAGAGAGAAAGAAGGATTTGCAGAGAGCAGCAAAACCCAGGGGACAGCCCCAGGGAGGTGTGCTCAGCGCTGGCTGCCTGCTCCTGCCAACCCCACTGCCTCCAGCACCTCCCAGCCAGGTCTCCTACAAGCACTGCTGCTTCCATGCCCTTCCAGTGGCACATCTTCTACAGAAAGCTCTGAGGGGCTCCTCGAGCCTGCTCTGATTTCTCCTCTCAGCCCAGTAACCAGGATAAGGAAGCTGTTTAATACCATCAACAAGTTCTGTTTAATATCTTTATCAACAACCTGGAGGAGGGGATGGAGTGCACCCCCAGTGTGGAGTGCAGCTGCTGTGCTGGAGGGTGGGAAGGTTCTGAGCAATTCCCCTCATCCTCCCACACTTCACCTGGCAGGATGATCAGCACAGAATTGTTAATGTTGGAAAAGACCTTTAAGATCAAGTCCAACTAGAATGATTTAGACTAGAAACTCTGCAAGGCCAAATCTCAGATGTTGTAACTGGCCTGGTCGGTTCTGCAGCATCCTGACGGGAAAGAAACAACACAGGGGTCAGCAGGAGATGACTTTGCTTACTTTGCTTGCCTTTGTTATATAGGAAGGGGAAAAAATGAAGGGAAGAAAATGCCAGCAGCTCCAGTGGAATGGCTAAATTTGGGAACTTGGGATGCTTAGTCACACAGCCACGCTGCCAGCTGGTGACATGCAGCTGCTGGGCCACAATGAACACTGGAACCCTGCAATGAACTGTCCTTCAGCCTCACCATGTGAATCCTGGCAGGGAGAACTTCAAACATGAATGAGAAATACAACTGTGGCTGACCTGGCCTGGACCCAACCTCTGCCATGTTCAGCTCAGCTCAGAGGATCCCTGGATTTTCTGGCTTTTTCAGCTGAGAAGTTTGGGTTATGGAACACCTTCTACACTTCCTACCCTAGGTCTCTCTTCCTCCAGGAGCTCCTTGATGACTCATCTCTCTGGGTTTCCCTCTGATTTTCCAAGACCATGAGGAATGGAAGCAGGCTGCTTCCCGTGCTGTGGGATGGTCACAGGGCAAAGCAAAACCCAGACTGGGGACAAATGGCACAGGGCATCTCTCCACGCAGATTTTCCTGTTTACCTGCTGATCTCACAACAGCCTGGGGAAAAAGCCAGGACAAAGCCCTCCCTGTGTCCCCTCACTCTGCTCCATGACATCCCTCCCTTCCCCAGCACAGGAACATCTCCCAGCCCCGGGGCTGCCACTGGCTGCGATTCCCATCCTCACTATTCCCACCCTCCCCGTGCTGCTTCATCATTCCTCTGGAATCTTTTGTCTGCAGGAGCTGAAGCAGCACATTTCTGTGCAGGCACCTCTGAAAGCACAGGGAGAATAAAGGGATGTAAGGAGTTCCCAAGCCTTGTCCTCTCTGTGTGTTTGAAGGTGGTTTCCAGCACAAGCCAGGAAAAGGAGACTGGAGATTCATCCATAACACGCAGCAGAGGAGGCCGCTGCAGAGTTTTTCCAGTAAATTTGCTTCTGTTATATAAAACAATGTCATCTTCCTTCTGCTCATCCCGTCAGGTTTGCTCAGAGAAGGGATAGCTGACTGATGAGCAGATGTTGGAGAGTGTTTTGCTCAAGGAATACCTAAAAATAGCTGCCAAACTGTCTGGCTTGAAAGCACCTTTCCATGTAGTGCCTGAAGTATAGGCCAAAGTTGGGCAGGATGTGCAGGAAGTGCTAAGTTTTCTTCTCCCCACAGTGGGTTTAGAGACAGCCAGGAGAGGTGGTCAGTCCATCCATCATCCATCCATCATCCATCCATCCATCCATCATCCATCCATCCATCCATCCATCATCCATCCATCCATCCATCCATCCATCCATCCATCCATCCATCCATCCATCCATCCATCCATCCATCCATCCATCCATCCATCCATCCATCCATCCATCCATCCATCCATCCATCCATCCATCCATCCATCCATCCATCCATCCATCCATCCATCCATCCATCCATCCATCCATCCATCCATCCATCCATCCATCCATCCATCCATCCATCCATCCATCCATCCATCCATCCATCCATCCATCCATCCATCCATCCATCCATCCATCCATCCATCCATCCATCCATCCATCCATCCATCCATCCATCCATCCATCCATCCATCCATCCATCCATCCATCCATCCATCCATCCATCCATCCATCCATCCATCCATCCATCCATCCATCCATCCATCCATCCATCCATCCATCCATCCATCCATCCATCCATCCATCCATCCATCCATCCATCCATCCATCCATCCATCCATCCATCCATCCATCCATCCATCCATCCATCCATCCATCCATCCATCCATCCATCCATCCATCCATCCATCCATCCATCCATCCATCCATCCATCCATCCATCCATCCATCCATCCATCCATCCATCCATCCATCCATCCATCCATCCATCCATCCATCCATCCATCCATCCATCCATCCATCCATCCATCCATCCATCCATCCATCCATCCATCCATCCATCCATCCATCCATCCATCCATCCATCCATCCATCCATCCATCCATCCATCCATCCATCCATCCATCCATCATCCATCCATCATCCATCCATCCATCTATCCATCCATCCAGGTTTATTGATTCCAACAGGAAAGTGCAAATGCAGGAAAAGAAATAATACATGGACATGTGCCTGCAGTTCTTCCCTTCTCCAATGCAAAGCTCTCTGACCGAAATAGCACATTGAAATTAAGCCCATTTGTTTCCAGATTGAAATCCCAAGGCTCTTCCATATTTGAAAAGTGTCACAGATGCTTTTTGGATGGCTGCTCTGCCTCGCTGAGAGAAAAGGATGAAGGGAGGAAGACATTCCTCTAAGCACAGCTGCCAAGGGCCTTCACCACAGTGACTGGGCACAGGCTCACTAAATCCTAAGCCCTGCGAGGGATGAGCTCTAAGCCATCCCCAGACTTTGATTTCAGTGCTCCCAAACTTCTGCCTCTCACTGATAAGGACATCTCTACACACAGTGTCCAAACTCTCTGGCACCTTCCCAAACACCCAGCACCACGGGCTCTGCACTCTGGGCTCAGCTCTGGGCACTAATCCTCAGCTGAAGGGGTTGCAGAGGTTAATTGCAACCTAATGAGCAACAACCAAGTTGGGGATTTGTGGGGTCAGTCACTAAAGTCCATTGCTTGCTGGTTCCCTTTTTCATTTCTCATGGTGGAAACATTTTTGCCCTCGGTCTCGCCATAAAAAAGGCAAATGGGGGCCATCCTGAGCCAGGGGAAATTGTGAACATGACATGAAAGGCACAGATGACATGGGTAACTGATTGGTTTAATTACAACCTAATTTCCTCAATCACAAGTTCAAAAGTAGATGGCATTGGGTTTTAATTAAGAGGACTGCTTGAAGGATCTCAACCTCATCATGTTTTAGTCAAAGAGCCGTGGAATAAAGGTCAGGAAATTGCACTTTTGGTTAATACAAACTAAAGGAATTATCAGATCCAGCAGGAAATTCTCAGAACTGTCAATACATATTGACAGATGCTGCTCCTCCATTAGACACAGTCCTCAGACACTTCAGCTTGTTCCCAAATCACCCAGGGACAAACCCAGGCTCAGCCCTTGACAGCTCCCCCCATGGGCAGGTGTGCCAGCCCCAGATACCTCACAGGCATCCCCTGTGTTGGGGACAGTCCCAGGTGTGTCCCAGGTACCTCAGAGACATCCCTGAGGTGTTTGATACATTTGGAACAGCCCCAGGTGTGGCCCAGGTATCTCAGAAATGTCCCTGAGGTGTTTGATACAGGGGGAACAGCCCCAGGTGTGGCCCAGGTACCTCACAGGGGTCCCTGAGGTGTTTGATACAGGGGGAACAGCCCCAGGTGTGGCCCAGGTACCTCACAGGGGTCCCTGAGGTGTTTGATACAGGGGGAACAGCCCCAGGTGTGGCCCAGGTACCTCAGAGATGTCCCTGAGGTGTTTGATACAGGGGGAACAGCCCCAGGTGTGGCCCAGGTACCTCAGAGATGTCCCTGAGGTGTTTGATGCAGTGGGGACAGCCCCAGGTGTGGCCCAGGTACCTCAGAGATGTCCCTGAGGTGTTTGATGCAGTGGGGACAGCCCCAGGTGTGGCCCAGGTGTGCCCCAGCCCCAGGTACCTCGCAGATGTCCTTGAGGTGTTTGATGTAGTGGCGCTCGGTGCTCATGATCTCGTTGATGACGTTGGCTCTCATCTGGTCGCGGTTCTGCACGGTCCTGCCCAGGCACAGGCAGTCGGCGCTGGGGTCCAGGTGCCCGTTCTGCACCTCGCTGGTTCCCTCCTCCACCCCATCCTCCTGGTTCACCCACAGCTGCAGACACAGGCACACACAGGGGTCACTGCCTGCAGCAGCTCGGGGCTGCCAGAGCTTGGATACAGCCCTGCCCGCCCCACGGGGTCAGCGTCACACCGTGCCACCCACTGTCACCCACTGTGTCACTCACTGTGTCACCCACTGTGTCCCTCACTGTGTCACTCACTGTGTCACCCACTGTGTCCCTCACTGTGTCACTCACTGTGTCACCCACTGTGTCCCTCACTGTGTCACTCACTGTGTCACCCACTGTGTCCCTCACTGTGTCACTCACTGTGTCACCCACTGTGTCCCTCACTGTGTCACTCACTGTGTCACCCACTGTGTCCCTCACTGTGTCACTCACTGTGTCACCCACTGTGTCCCTCACTGTGTCACTCACTGTGTCACCCACTGTGTCCCTCACTGTGTCACTCACTGTGTCACCCACTGTGTCCCTCACTGTGTCACTCACTGTGTCACCCACTGTGTCCCTCACTGTGTCACTCACTGTGTCACCCACTGTGTCCCTCACTGTGTCACTCACTGTGTCACCCACTGTGTCACCCACTCTGTCACACTGTGTCACCCACTGTATCACACTGTGTCACCCCACAAGGTCAGTGTCACACTGTGTCACCCCTCTGTGTCACACAGGGGTGAGCACACAGCTCCCAGCCCACACTGCCCATCCCCGCAGCCTCCCCATCCTGCAGGGCCCTGCCAGTGCTGGCTGCCTCCACCCCAAATGTCACACCCTGCTGGGACAGGCTGGGTGGGCACTGCCAAGAGCTCCAGGTGCCATGGACACGAGGGGAACAGAGCAGCCTAAGGACAGCTGCAGCTCCTGGTGGCACTGCAGTCCCAGCTGCAGGCACTGCAATCCCAGCTGCAGGCACTGCAATCCCAGCTGCAGGCATTGCTGCCCCAGCTACAGACACTGCAATCCCAGCTACAGACACTGCAATCCCAGCTGCAGGCACTGCAATCCCAGCTGCAGGCACTGCAATCCCAGCTGCAGGCATTGCTGCCCCAGGTGCAGGCATTGCTGCCCCAGCTGCAGGCATTGCTGCCCCAGCTGCAGGCACTGCAGTCCCAGCTCTCAGTGGGAAATCCTCTGGGAGCAGGGACAAGGGGACCAGGGCACTGATTCGAGGTGGGGACGTGGCTGGTTCCGAGATCTCAAGCACACATCAGCTCTGGGTTGTGTTTCTGGGGCTCTGTAGCCTCCCAGCCCTGATCCCATTTCTCAGCAGCTCACAGGGACAGCCGTTCAGGCTCAGGCAAATCCCAAATCCCAGCATCCCCCAAACCATGGGGTTCCCAAAACACATGAATGGACACCCCTGAGTAAGTCTCCTAAAACCTGGGGGCTGAGGGCAGCTTGGGACGGGTGCAGTGGGCACTGAAAATCCCCAAGAGCAGTGAAAAAGGATCTGTTTTCAGCACACTGAAGCTTCCTTCCAACAGCAAACCAACAACATCCATGGAAATTGCAAATTCCAGCACTCTCCTGTGTGTCTGAACCAGCCTGTGCTCTGCAGATCCAGATCAAGGGCTTCTTCTGTTACCTTTGCCCACAAAACCTGCTTGAAACAACCCTGATTGAATCAAATTTGGCTCAGATTAGTTTGTAAACAAACATTAAATAAAGCTTACAGCTGACAGAAATACCCCTGTCTTTCACAGACCACCTCAGCTGTGATGGAAATGAAGCAACTTCTCTTCAGCATCTGAAGTCCCCAAATCCTGGGGATTTTCAAACCTAAAAATACATTTTCCTGTGAGCAGTGGAACTGTCCACACACAGAGTACAAGGAAACCAGGCAGCATCATTAACCTGATCTTCAGGCTTCCTTTCAGGGTTAATAGTTTTTCCTGCTTTCCCATTATTCAGTTGAAACTGGGCTCAGCACAGATTGTAAAGGGCAGTGTTCATGTAAATTAGGAAAGGAAAAACCTCCAAACCTGCCCCTG
Source organism: Anthoscopus minutus (assembly GCA_013399455.1). Classification (NCBI taxonomy): domain Eukaryota; kingdom Metazoa; phylum Chordata; class Aves; order Passeriformes; family Paridae; genus Anthoscopus; species Anthoscopus minutus. Next base: position 10,220 of record VWYI01043720.1, on the reverse strand, counting down.
CTCCTTCCCTGCTTTCCCAACCAACAGCTGCTCTGCTAAACCACCTCTTGCAGCTCCCACGTTCTGCCCTCCCACAGGGAGTTGTAAAGGCCAAAAAAAACCCCAAACCCATCTCTTCTTAAGCAGGATGTTAATGATGCAGCAAATTTAGGGGATTAAAAAGGGGTTTTGTAGGATTTCCATCAGCACTGGCTGAGCCCTGGGTCACTGTGAGGGGAAAGCAGGGAGCTGGTGATCCAATCCCACCAAATATAATGGAATCCAGCATGGAAAATCTCTCCTGGCATGCTGAAGCAAACGTCTCTTGCTCAGAAAAACAACCCAAAAGCTGGCTAGAAAAGTGTCTCCTTCAGCAAATCCTCCCTGCTCTGGAAGAGGTTTGGGGCCCACTGAGGCAGAGCAACATCCCACGAACATGAGCAGTGGTTTATGCTGAAAAATAAATTTAAAAAGAAATAAAAAAGAAATTTAAAAGAAATTAAAAAGAAATTTAAAAATAAACAAACAAATTAATTAATTAATACATAAAACAAGTGCTGCTGCTGAGCAATGTCCCTGCTGGGGTAAGTGACCTCAGGGACCAACCACTGACATCAGTGCCACCAACTTCAGTGCTGGGAAAACCTGGGGGCACCCTGAGAAGGGAAAATGGCTCCTGGGAAGGGCAGAATGGCACAGGGAGTATCTGAGGGATGTGTGCTGCTGACAGCTTCACTGCCATTCCAAAACAACCAGATGTGGAAAATCCAGCAGCACCAGTGTGGGGATTAAACCCTGCTGGGTGAAGCTGAAAATAACTTGCCACCCTGCTTTTCTTCTCCTACAGCAAGGGATTTTGCTGCCTTCCCAAACCCAACTGGAACAGATTGTTACCAAGTTTTGATGCCATTTCTGCCAGATTGGCAGCAGAGCATATTTTTCAAGCTCTACCTCCTGGAGTCAGGTGATCATGAGAAAAAATTTGACTTTTACTTAAAAAAAGCTAGAAAGATCTAATCATGACAAGGCATGTGTGTGTAAGCCTGAGTCATGAATCCTAAAGGCTTTGAAACTTCAAGGCAGATAGCAAACTTGCAAACTTTCATGATTCCTCAAATTCAGGCTGCCTTTTGTGTACAGCAGGAACATTCCCTCCTTCCTCATCTGAGAATCTCAGGAGTCCTGCTTTCTTCCTTAATGAAATTTCTGCTCCTTCCTGCTACGATCCATGTTCCCAAAGGGAAAAAAAAATACAGTTCTAGTCTAGATGACTTCTGCCTTAGATTAAAAACAAATGCAACGATTCTATCAGCTCCAGAGGAAGCTGAAGGTGTTTCCACCCTGTGCTCTCCAACCTCTGCTGCTGGAAGGATGAATCCCACTGTCTTGTTCAAACTCTCCTGTTGCCATCTAAACTTCTGAAGCTCTCTGAAATTCCAGCAAGGATCCTTCTTCCAGGGATCCATCATTTGAAGCTGGGACCATGACTAACAAAAGCTGAGGTGCAGTGGCAGCTCTGGCACTGACCTTGGGCCAGCCCCTGCAGCTGGAGGAGGTTTCCCCACCCAAACTCAGGGATAATCACAGAAAAACTCGTGGAGCTGTTGAAATATGGACTGAAATGCATCCCCAGCCTCATGAGCAGCCCCCTGGTGAGACAGACCCGGGCTTGCAGCTCTCGGGGCTGGGGAGGAGCTGGGCCATGCCGGGCCAAGGGAAGGTGGCACTTCAAGGGTTAACTGTGCCCTCTGTCCCAGTGCCACCAGCCCAGGCTGGAGCCTCTGTGCCTCACTGGCAGGGGTGGAGCTGCAGGTGACATCGAGGTGGCACAGCCTCACTGGGGAGATGCTGGCCTGGCCCAAAAACCTCTGCAGTGTCAGACTGAGCTGACTCGGCCACAGCTGCACACCTCCTGTTCCAGCCCAGCACCTCTAACAGGGTTTCACACTCATGGGGCTCCCAAAAATGCCTGGAATGCCTGAATTTCCCTCCTTCCTGTGGGGAACAGCTGAGATCCCACGCCTGGAAAAAGGCCTGTCTGCTCCCCGTCCTTCCAGGCACAACAAACACACCATACCCCTCCCTGTCAGTGCAAACATCTCCTTTTTCAGAAAAGAAACCTCAACACTCTCATTTTCTCCCAGTTTATCCCATCTCCCCAGCACTCCCAGCTCAGCATGGGTGGCTGCCAGCCCTGTGGGGATTTCCAGGGAGCAGGGATGGGACAGGAGCTCCCTGCAGCTTCTCAGCCCTGCTGCTCACTTGGATTCCAAGAAGCCTCTCCAGGCTCCCGTCCTGAGCTCCTCAGCAGTTCAGGGCTGTGGTTTGGCACAGCACTGGGACCCCAGACTGGACTCCTGCATCCAATGGCACTCGTTTCAAGGATAAACAACAACCCTACAATAATAAAACCAAGGTCTCTTTAAAAACCTCTGTAATGCAAAACATCAGGGGCTGTAAAATTAAACAGGACTGGGAGGGTTTCCCCTAGGCCATAAAAAAGGCCCAGCAGCCAAACCACCAAGCCCTGAGAGCCATTTCAAGCACTCTGTGTTAAGAATTTAATTAAAAGAAATCAGTGAAAACTACAGAAAAAACCAAACAAGTTGCATAATGCTGGTCCTGTGTGATGTTTCCCATTGAAAAGCCCCTCCATGTGGAGAGGAACAGGCTTATCATGAGGCTCCCAGCCCTATTTCAAAATTCAACCCTAATTGGGAAGTCATGACCAGCTCTTGCGTAATGCAAGAACCTGCAGAGGCAGATAAAAGTAAAATCATCAAATAAAAAAGGCCCTTTTCCCTAAGGACCAGTTCTGGGAGCCAGGGAGAGCTGATGGTGGCACTGTGCTAATTCATGTTCTTTATGACTGATATCCTTTCAGAAAGGGAAGAAAGGAGCACCCAGGGAAGCACAGGCCAGGCACGCTCACCTCAGTGCCCAGCAAGAGCATGGAGCAGATTCCTGGAAAATCTGTTCAGGCACATGGAAGATGAGGAGGTGAAAGCCACCAGAGCTTCAGTGAGGGCAGAGCCTGCCTGACACATTCAGTGACCTGTGCCAAGGTGGTTACAGAGCTCAGAGTCCCTCCAGGGCCTGCAGGGGCTCCAGGAGAGCTGGAGAGGGACTGGGAACAAGGGATGGAGGGACAGGACACAGGGAATGGCTCCCAGTGCCAGAGGGCAGGGCTGGATGGGATCTTGGGCAGGAATTGTTCCCTGGCAGGGTGGGGAGAGGCTGGGATGGAATTCCCAGAGCAGCTGGGGCTGCCCCTGGATCCCTGGCAGTGCCCAAGGCCGGGCTGGATGGGGCTGGGAGCACCTGGGACAGTGGAAGTGTCCCTGCCATGGCAGGGGTGGCTCTGGATGGGCTTTAATGTCCCTCTCAACCCAAACCAGGCTGTGATTCTATGATCTAAAATTTCTATAAATATAATTTATCAGCTTGCAGCTTCACCCAAATGGTGCATGAAATCACCCAGTGGCACTGGGCCAGCATCAGTGACCTGCAATTATTGCAGATTTACCCTGCTCAGTGCAGGCACTGGATGGAGAGGACTTTTTCCTTCAAAAGGCACCGAGGCCTGATTGCCTCACAGTGATCAGAAACCACAATAAACCAAACATTTTACCAGCCAGCTGGATTATTAACCTGCTCCCACTGGATATCCACCAGAACAAAGCCAGAGATAACCATTCTGCATTCTCGCTCACAATGAACTAGCCTGGCAGGTTAAGGACACAGACACATCCTCCCAGAGAGCTGCTGCCATTCCAGGGAATCTGCACTGCACAGGACAGGAGTGGGGCTGCAGTGCCAGGGGCTCCAATAACCTGCAGAAATCCCAGGAAGCCTCAGGACTCTGTTAGCCATGCACGCTGCCCTGCTCAGCACAGCAGCTCCATTCCTGCAGGGTCTGCCCCTTCCCTGCCTCCCTCAGCTGCTCCAGGGCTGTCCTTGTCCTTGGCTGCAGCCTGTGCAGCGGCACAGTGTCACACCCTGTGCAGTGTCAGTGTCACACCCTGTGCAGTGTCACAC
>VWYI01043719.1:6096-17568 GCA_013399455.1 Anthoscopus minutus | reverse complement strand
AAGGGGAGCAGAGAGAGGCAGAGGGATAATGGGAACAGAGAGGCAGAGGGATAAGGGGAGCAGAGAGAGGCAGTGGGATAAGGGGAGCAGAGAGAGGCAGTGGGATAAGGGGAGCAGAGAGAGGCAGAGGGATAAGGGGAGCAGAGAGGCAGTGGGATAAGGGGAGCAGAGAGAGGCAGTGGGATAACGGGAACAGAGAGGCAGAGGGATAACGGGAGCAGAGAGAGGCAGTGATAACGAGAGCAGAGTGGCAGTGAGAACAGCAGCAGGGTGATAACGAGGAGCCTCGTGCAGGAATTAATGAGGGCTGATTTGCATACTCCGGGCGTGCCTGGCTAAGCGCAGCAATAGCGCCGAGCCCAGGCCCCGCACGGGGAAACTCTAAAGATTTTAAGAAGCTTAAATCCTTCTAAATGAAAATTATACAAGGAAAGGGTAGATTTGGCTTGTAGATGGAGGTTCAGAATAAAGACTGCTCCGGCTGTGCCTGCTCTTTAACATGTGCTTTACATGCCTGAATCTTCCTTCCGTGGGTTTTATTCCTTTCAAGTTCTTACACGCTGCCCTCACCACCTTCTTTTATGACCTTCCTCCTTAAAGCTCTTCTGCATATAAAAGGATCAGTGGAATGATTCTTGTAACTCCAGGCTGGATATTCCTGGTGTGGGTATCAGGAATGAGCCCTATAAATCTGCCACAGATGTGGCCAAAGCGTGGAAACCCCATTAACATTCATTAGTGTGGTTGTGTTTAATTGAGGATAATTTTTTAATGGAAAACAGAGGTGGTTGAAGACCTGAAAGAGGGAGCAGTGACACTGTGGTGGCTTTTTGGGCAGCATGAAGCAGCTCTGTGTGTTTGGGAGCCCAGACTGTGCTGTCACTCCAAAGGAATAACTTTCCTTTGGGACAGCATTTGTTCCTGTTTTATCCAGCAGTGCAGGAATTCCAGTGGGAATCCGTGCATGCACGGGAGGTGCTGGAGAGTGATGGTATGTAACTGGAAAATGAGAATTCCAGTGCAAAGCTGTGAGTAGCAGTGTGGTCAATGCAGGGAAAATGAAAAGTTTCATGGCTGGAGAGCAATTCCAGTCTGTTGGAGTGTGATCAGGCTGTGAAAGGCTCAGGAAAATCCCAGGGGTTGGTACTTTGGAATGCATCAGGTGCATGGGTTTAATTGCTGGAGCCTTGATCAGACCTCACCTTTGTGTGTCTAGAGCTGTGGTCATGGTACAGAAGTGTATTTTCCTGGTGTTCCAGACTGGAGAAGAATATTCCTTGCCTGTGAAAAAATGTCTGTAAAAAAAACAGTGCATGAAGGAGCACAATAACCTGCATTTCCAGGGGACCTTAAATAAAATCTTCAGTTCCTCCTGAATTCCTTTATATCCTTGCTAATTCTTTGTGTCCTCCTTTCCCCTGCAGGAAGAAAACCTGGGAAACTTGATCCACGAAACAGAATCTTTCTTCAAAACGAGAGACAAGGAATACCAGGAGACAATAGGGCAGATAGAGGTGAGGAAGGGGAATTGTTCCTGATGGATGGACACAGCAGAGTGCTGTGCTCTGGGGTGTCCCAGAGGGAAGCAGGAATGTCCATAAATCCAAGAATGCAAAGGCATTTCTCTCTGGCATGCCCTGGGGGTTTTTCTAAATGCCATTCTCTGGGCTATTATTGCTCCATACTTCAGCACTGAGCATAAATCTGAGGCTGGTGGAGAGAGAACCTGCAGAACAAAGGGAATAAAACACACTCTTATTCTTTTTTCCCCTCACTGTGTTCTTCCTGTCCACCCTCACCCTGGGAAATGCTTCCCAGGACCTGGCCTCACAGGTTGCCAGAAACAGCAGCTGGAGCTTCTCAAAATCTCAGTCCTGCCTCCAGCTGCTTTCATGAATTACTGCCTGTTGACAAACAAGGTGCCAAGAGCAGGAAGAACCCTCCAGGGCTGTTCAGAGGCAGAGTGGGGCTCTGATTGCCTTTCCTGGGCTCATGAGTGCATTGGCACTTAGGAGCAGTGAGGTGAAGCGTGCACTGTGGGGTGTTTGGGTGGGCTCTGGGCATCCCCACCAGGGTGAAAAGTGCAGGAAAACTGGGGTTGCACCTCACTTGAAGCTGATTGTCTGCTCTTCTTTCCCCCAGCTGGAGCTGGCCACAGCCAAGAGTGACATGAACAGGCACCTCCACGAGTACATGGAGATGTGCAGCATGAAACGGGGCCTGGACGTGCAGATGGAAACCTGCAGGAGGCTCATCAAGGGCTCAGCTGACAGGTAATGGGGTCCTCTGCTGCTAGTGGACATGAAATAGCAGATTCAATATCTGCTGATGTGGGTTCAGTATCACAACAGGAGGTTTTCCCCAGTGAGGCAGACAAAGCTTTTATTTCAGGGTTTTTTGCCCTTTTTATAAAGTGTTCCTATATGCTTCAACATGTCTACATGGTTGGCCAAAGGATGCACCTCTCTGGTGCCATTGGTGGAACAAAACACTTTCAGAAGAGCTGTGTGACAGCTTTGTTTTGAGAACCAAAACCTATTTACAAAACCCAGTCCTTGAAAGAGAAGTTTCCCAAAAGATTTTCCCTTGGGAGCAGACCTGTCAGGCTGAAAACTCTCTCAGGCTCAGAAAATCATGTCCACAGTCCTCTGCTGCTCCAGGAGCTCATTCCCTCCTTCAAAAGAGAAAAGATTGTGGTGCCTGCAGAGCCACCCAGAACAGAGGCTGAGGCAGAGTAAGAGAAATAAAGTAGGTGTTTATTAAAACCTTCAAAAGATGCACCCTGGACAGTACTGGAGCCTGGCTACACGTTCACTGCTCATGGGTTTTCACACTTTTGCAAGTTGGGTCCATTTGCATATTGGGGGTTAATTGTCCCATTACAGCTTCAGGTAATGAAGTCCCATTCTCTGAGTTTGCTGTCCCTCAGCTCGCTGTTGTTGACACTTTTTGGGGCCTGAAGCTGAGAGTGACCTTGGTTCTCAGGCTGGAGAAGGGATTGTTTTGTCTGACTGAACTGTGAGGAGAACTTGCTACCACTCTGCATGAAATTCAGAGTTATGTACCAATGCAGAGCAGAATCTGAAAAATCTGAAAGCTGGAACTTAAGGCATCAGTTCCTGCCAGCTTGGGCTAAAGGCAACGCTGTCACTTGGTGGCTTTGTCCTTTGGAGAATCTTGTGTCCCAGGATCAGCCCTGAGAGCAGCAGAGTGCGGGGTCCTGCACCTTGGAACAGCTCCAGGGCTTCAGCAGCTGCTCCTGAGCACAGGGAGCTCCAGCTCGGGTGGACTTCCAGTCTTTAACATCTCAGATTTAGAACTCTTAAAACCCTAAATTAAATCTTGACTCTGGACTTATATGAAGAACTTGGTTTTTAATCTTCTCATGTGTTAAGAACCTTACACTATGAGGGATTTCTCTTATCTCTTGCTCAACCCCAGTAGAACAAGATGATAAACTTTCAATTTTCAGGGCTCTGGGCATTAGGGATGCTGAGAGTCTTTGCTCTCCATTTCCCCATCAATGGAAACCTGGGACAGCCTCTGTGTTTGTGGAAGGGATGGGTGGGGTGACACTGTAATTTTACTACTGATATTTATTGTAAACCTAAAGTTTAATGCAATTAAAGGGGTTTTTTAATAGCTTGGGGGGATGCCAATGTTTAACGTTAATAAAGGTGGTTTTTAAATAGTATTGGGAAGGGAAAGTGACTTTTTTTTTCTTCCTTCTGTCACTGATATTTAATTTTGTGGCTGCACCTTTCCCTGTGTTTCCCTGCAGGAATTCTCCATCCCCCAGCTCCGTGGCCAGCAGTGACTCAGGAAACACAGATGAGATTCAGGATGATTTGGACAGAGAGACGGACGTGGAGCCCATGGTCAGCTGATAGGAAGTGGGAACATCCCAGTGGAGGGGAAGATGGAGAGAAAAGATTCCAAACCAATTTCTGGGGGAAAGGTGAAAGACTTGAGAGCCCCTGCAGAGGGACTCTGAGGACTCATTCCTACACTCATCCCCTCCCACCCAAGGATTGGTGCTGTACATTTCTATTCTACCAACCATAAATGCAGAGTCCTGTAGGAAAACATGGTGTTTTAATTGTGCCTTTGCCCCAAGCTGAGCCACTTTGAGCTCCAGTGGAGTATTAATAGCAGGTGTTTTTATAAAATATATTATTTAAAAAAAAAATAATAAAAAAAACCAACCAAAGCTGGTGGCAGCAAAGGATGGTGCTGCAGAGGCTCTGGGTACTTCAAGAAGCTGCTGGTTTTATTGAGCTGCTGCACTGATTGGCAAAAGCAACACTGGCAAAAAGAGCAGCAAAACCAAGATAATTGTGGTGCAATTACCAATGTCTGGCACAAAAAAATCCAACAAAAAAGAATTGCCTCCAAATTGAACTGCAAATGTTTAAAAATAACAGCGGGTTTGGAGACAGCTCGTAGGGTGAAGCAGTTCTACAAAATTCAGAGGGTTTTCTTCATCCCCACCTTTTGGGGTGAGGGAGCCTTTGGGATGTGTCCAAGGTTTCTGCTGGACTCCAGGACCTGGAGGAGCAGGACTCAGCTCGGTGGCAAAGCAGGGGGGCACAGGAGGGGTCACTGGGGGGGGACTATCACTGAGTAACTACTATGCAAAAACAAAAACAAAAAAGCTCGCCTTATTTATATGGAATGTTTGGTCCCTGCTGGGCTACAGTTATCCCTTGGGAAAAGGAAAGCTAAACCCACATTTGCACACTTAGATGTCTGTAGAGCTTCTTTTGAGGTGGAATGTCATATCACAATGCCTTTGTTTTCCACTGATTGGATTAGGAGGGGAGTCAGCCCTTCAGGTCCCTGGTGGTTTGTGTGGGTTTTTTTCAGGGTTTATTTTTTTTTTTTAGTGTTTGCAGATTTTCCTTTGCTGACAGGGAGATAACTCCATTTTATGCTGCTTCCATGATGTGTAGAGTAGAAGCATCAGGATAAAGTGACGTAGCTGAAGGCTGGAGACAGGACTTTGGGAGAGCTCCAGATCGCTGTTCTTTGGGAAGCTGAACACTGGGAAATGCTGTAATCCTTTTTAGGCCATAAGAAACCCAGTCCCAAAGTGCTGCTGCCACAGAAGTGGGGAGGAACAGCCACGTGCTTTCTCTGTGAGAAAGTGGTAAGACCTTGGCTTTGCCCATCTTTCTGTATTTTTACCCAGGAGAAGCAGCATCAAAGCTGGATCACACGGTGGTGGCTGAGGAAACTCCAGCACCACCGAGCTCTTCATGGTTGGAATGGGAATTGTAGCACTTCAGCCAGGTAAAAACAGGGTATAAACCTCAGCCAATAATTTTTTTGTTTGTTTTTAGACCAAGATTGAGAGCGTAGTTGATATTGCCCAAAGCCAGCTGTGGGGTTAAGTAGTGGTTGGAACTCTGAGTAAATACCAAACGTGTTTGTTTTGCCTGCCAGGAAGCTTGGAAAGTGCTGTGCAGGAGCAGTGCTAGGGCTGGACAGGGAAAATCCTGATTTCAGCACCCTCTCAGTGTTATGGAAAGGCAAAGTGGCCAATCCTGTGATCTTCCTGAGTGGTGTTCCCAAGCCTCTGAGTATTGATGCAGGATCTCTGGAGTTGCACTGCAAGCAAACAGCCAGTGCTGCTCCATTCCATAGAGAGCACAGGTGCCTTGGAAAATGGCTCATTCCTGGCTGGAATCTCCTCTGGCATGGCCACAGAGAGGGGCAGGGCCTGGGGGGTTCCTGCTGGAACTGTGGGCACAGGAATGTTTTCCCTCCTGTGCTGCTGCCTGGCTGGGAAGGAGGGACCAGGCTGATCCATCAGGATCCACAGTCAGGAGGACATGGGCCACAGCTGATGGCTTCTGCCCAAGCCCATGGATCCAAGGACATTCCTGTGGTGTCCTTACAGATGGCAATGCTCAGTGCAGAGTTGGTGACAACTCCCTGGATCCTGGGCTGAGGGGCTGTCCAAAGCCTGGTCTGTCCTGTAAATGTAGATAACTTTTCTCTGCAAGAGAAACCTCATTCCAAAGTGCTCGTTCCTGCTATTTGTTAGGTGGCCAAAGTGGCAAATGTGATGTTCACTAGGGAATTGGGGTTGTTTTTGGAGGGGGCTGGGACTGCATGTTTGAAATGGGCAATCTGAAGGGTTTTGAAGGGTTTTGAACTTCAGCTGCTCCCCAGGAGCCTCCCCTGAGGCTGAGGAAGCGGCTGCCAAGGCTGGATGTCTGTGATGCTTCAGTGGCCGGGGCAGGCATTGCTCAGCACAGTGAATCAGCTCCTGGAGCCTTCCCTGGCTCCTCTCACCCTGGGAATGCTCCTGGAGCCTTCCCTGGCTCCCTTCTCCCTGGGAGTGCTCCTGGAGCCTTCCCTGGCTCCTCTCACCCTGGGAATGCTCCCAGAGCCTGCCTCAGCCTCCCCTCACCCTGGGAATGCTCCTGGAGCCTTCCCTGGCTCCTCTTACCCTGGGAATGCTCCCAGAGCCTGCCTCAGCCTCCCCTCACCCTGGGAATGCTCCTGGAGCCTTCCCTGGCTCCCTTCTCCCTGGGAGTGCTCCTGGAGCCTTCCCTGGCTCCTCTCACCCTGGGAATGCTCCTGGAGCCTTCCCTGGCTCCTCTTACCCTGGGAATGCTCCTGGAGCCTTCCCTGGCTCCTGTCACCCTGGGAATGCTCCTGGAGCCTTCCCTGGCTCCTGTCTCCCTGGGAATGCTCCTGGAGCCTTCCCTGGCTCCCTTCTCCCTGGGAATTCTCCTGGCACCACAGACCCAGCAGCTGTCAGGGCTGTGCTGCTGCTCCACTCTGGGTTTGTTGTTTTTCCTTAAAACTGAGCATCCTGGTAGGAAAAAGGCTGAGTATTCCCAAACCCAGGAGCTGTTGTGCTGAGGGCAGGGAATTCCCAAAGCTGGAATTGGGGTGTAGGGTGGGGAGCAGACCCTGCAGTGACTGCTGAGGGCAGGGAATTCCCAAAGCTGGAATTGGGGTGTAGGGTGGGGAGCAGACCCTGCAGTGACTGCTGAGGGCAGGGAATTCCCAAAGCTGGAATTGGGGTGTAGGGTGGGGAGCAGACCCTGCAGTGACTGCTGAGGGCAGGGAATTCCCAAAGCTGGAATTGGGGTGTAGGGTGGGGAGCAGACCCTGCAGTGACTGCTGAGGGCAGGGAATTCCCAAAGCTGGAATTGGGGTGTAGGGTGGGGAGCAGACCCTGCAGTGACTGCTGAGGGCAGGGAATTCCCAAAGCTGGAATTGGGGTGTAGGGTGGGGAGCAGACCCTGCAGTGACTGCTGAGGGCAGGGAATTCCCAAAGCTGGAATTGGGGTGTAGGGTGGGGAGCAGACCCTGCAGTGACTGCTGAGGGCAGGGAATTCCCAAAGCTGGAATTGGGGTGTAGGGTGGGGAGCAGACCCTGCAGTGACTGCTGAGGGCAGGGAATTCCCAAAGCTGGAATTGGGGTGTAGGGTGGGGAGCAGACCCTGCAGTGACTGCTGAGGGCAGGGAATTCCCAAAGCTGGAATTGGGGTGTAGGGTGGGGAGCAGACCCTGCAGTGACTGCTGAGGGCAGGGAATTCCCAAAGCTGGAATTGGGGTGTAGGGTGGGGAGCAGACCCTGCAGTGACTGCTGGGGAATTCCCAAAGCTGGAATTGGGGTGTAGGGTGGGGAGCAGACCCTGCAGTGACTGCTGGGGAATTCCCAAAGCAGGAATTGGGGTGTAGGGTGGGGAGGAGAACCTGCAGTGGCTGCTGGGGAATTCCCAAAGCTGGAATTGGGGTGTAGGGTGGGGAGCAGACCCTGCAGGGATGTGGGGTGTGGCAGAGGGCGTAGGCCTCACGTGCACGGTGGTGATGTGTAGGACAGTAGAGGTTCCCTTGGGTGTCGGTGTCTTCCTTGTAACCACATGTAATCCATTTTTAAAAAAGAAAAGGTGTTTTCATACTTGGGGTCGGGGTTTATTTTCATTTAGGCTGGACCAGCCTTTGGGGGCAGCTGGGGTTGGTCCTTGGGGGTTCCCCTGGGAGGTCGTTGGATCCGAGTCCGGCCGTGCTGCTGCTCCTGCTCCGTGTGTGTGGCACCACTCCAGAAACCAGATCAAAGCTTGCCAGAGAAAAAACAAAAAAAAAAGGAATTTAATTGTAAAAATGCTGGAAATGATTTTGATGACCTCTTTCTTTTTTCCTTTGTAAAGCTGTAAATACTTTATTTTTTGTTTTCTATTCTTAATGCGGTGTCATATTGACACGTTTTTAGATTTCCAATCAGAAAATCCTCCTCATCGTTTCTCATTTTTTAAAAGGGGATTTCGAGGAAGCAAATTTTTTTGCTCGTTAGGAGTGTAATAATAGATCAAATTCCTAAACTGGGTTTGTACAAAAATGTTTTCAGTAAACAAATGGCAGTTTGTGGATGCATGTTGTTCAAAAATGTCCAAAGAATATCATGTGGTACAAATGTTTTAAAGAATAATGTGGTACAAACATGTTTTTCAAAAACTCAGTGATGATCATCTTAGTTCACACAGGGAAAAAAGCAAAATTCTTTAAAAAAAAAAAAGTGTTTTGGGGGGGAATGTAATGAAACTCATCTAAGCTAAATGTGTAATCTATTTATAAAAACACAGTATATATTCTATTTTTATTAGAGGTTTTTAAAGTGCAAACAGATTTCTGTTGGCAGATGCAGTCGTTCCCTTGTAAAGTCTCTCCTGCTCTGATGGGACCCCCAAAGTCTCTGATGCTCCCAAGAGTGGAAATGATGGGGGCAGGTTTGGCTGTGGAGCACTCACAGGTCACTTTTTCCAGGGGAGGCTGCAGGCTCAGCAGCCTTTCTGCCTCTGCAGAATTGTTCCTGTGATTTTATTCCCTTCCCTCCCATTTTATTCCCTTCCCCTGGCTGGGAGGATGCTCCTGGAAAAAGGGTCAGGACCTCCCGAATCCCAGGAGCGTGGCAGGACAGGGGTTAAACCCTGCCTCAGCCTGGGGGAGAAATTAAATTTGCCTGTACCTGTAGAAATTGGGATTAACTCCACAAAACAAAACAACAGATGGGAATCATGCCTGAATATGCATCCAAAGCTGCTTCTAAAGTGAGATTATATTAATTTTCTTTTCCATGATCATTCCTGCCAGCAAAACCACGAGCTGGCTGCTGGGCTTGGCTGAGGAAAAGCTGTGGGTGCTCCCAGAGCTGCTTCCCGGTGTTTCCCTTGGCTCTGGGAAGGATGTTTGTGTTGGAAGAGCTGCACTGCTGGGAGGTTTCACGTTTTGAGTGCTTCATTTTAGAGCTGAATGTTTGAGGAATGATTTATCTCGGCTAAATTAAGAGATCCCAGCTTTTCCACAAGGCAGGAGCATCCCAGTGAGGATTTCCTACCTTTGGCTTCAGGACTTTTGGGGGTTTTGTCCTTCTGCAGGGATCCAGGGCTCGGCTCCAGGAGAACACGCAGCTTTTAAAGCTCTTTACCCTCCCTGTTGCCACCCAAACTCTTGATTTCCAGCTGGGCAGTGGGATGTAAGTTGTTTCTCTTTGAGTTTTAGCCGAGAAACAAAATTACCAACAAGGCAGCAGGCTGTGTCCTGGTGGGAATAGCAGAGCCGAGGTGAGCTGGGAGCACTGCCTGCCAAATTCTCTGTGGGAACGGGATCCCAGCCCCTCTCCCTGCAGGGGGAACTCAGGGCTTGGCCAGGCCCTTGGCAGAGCAGAGAAGAAACGCTCGACCCTTCCCTTCTGTCTGTTTTTGTGTGAGTTCAGTGTCCTCAGACCCTTCTGCCTTTGCAGGAGCCTTTCAAAGCTTCTCTTTTGAAGGAGCAGCAAGTGGTGTTTAAGTGCGGGTGTTTGATTGCAGAAATCACCATTCCCCCCTAATTTGAGGCACTCCAGCAGTGAAGCATTTGGGAAGGGGGTGCTTGTGGGTCTGGCCAGTTCCCTTTTTTTGGGAAATTTATGCTTAAAACAACCCCTGGGGTGGCTTCAAACCGGTGTCATCTCTGTGGCAGAACAGCGCAGAGCACGGTGCCACAAACCCAGTGGAGCTGCCACCCCCAAAACCCCAAATTGCTGTTGGATTGCAGAGGCATTGAGGGCAGCTCAAACACATTCCTTCCTGCAACGAGGTTTCACCAAAAAACTCAGCCCAGTCCCTAAGACACCTTCCTGTGGTTAAAGTAAATGTAGCGACCTTCTGCCAAAAATGGTTATTTATTATTTATGGTGTCGGAGTGGAGGGTGTTGATGCCTCTTCCCTCCTGCTGTGTCACTTCTTGTCGGTTCCTCCTTAGGTCACTTAAGAGTTTCTTTCATCCCCACGGCAACAAACTACTGATGGTGTGGGAACGCCCCTGGTTACCGTCCCCGTGTAAATATTGTGCTTTATATTCTGTATATTAGCTAATTTTAACGAAAAAGACTGGACTGACGATGCTGTTGGAGCCCTGGTGGGGAAAGGCCAGAGGATGATGCAGCTCCCGGGCTCTGGAGCCAGGATGGGGCTGGAATTCTGCGCTGGGAACCCGCAGCAGCTGGAATGGGAGACACCACCAGTGGATTTGGGACCATGAAATGCTTTGAGAATCCAATCCACATCAGGAGGAGCCCTGAAAACTCCCTCAGCCAGAGCCTGAACCACCCATCCTCCTCCGAGCTCGGCGGATTTGCTCCATTTTCCTTTTTTTAGTGCCAAAACCGACCCCATCGCCCCCTCCCAGGTCTGCTGGCTGCTCTGTGGGCTGCTGTGGTGTCCAGCCAGGGTCCGGCCAGGGTCCAGCCAGGGTCCGGCCAGGGTCCAGCCAGGGTCCAGCCAGGGTCCGGCCAGGGTCCGGCCAGGGTCCAGCCAGGGTCCAGCCAGGGTCCAGCCCTCCATCCTGCCCAGGCCGCTGCTCAGCCGTGGTGCTGGACCCCAGGGCTGGGAGCTGGTCATGAAACAGGTCCCAGTCGGTCTCTGGTGACGAGGAAAATCACAAAAAACTGTAAAATAAATGCCAGACTCCTGGTTGAAAGCCTCTGTGTGTTAATTCTTAGGGGGTGGAAAACGCCTTTAAAGCAAAAAGATTTGGGTCTGTGGAGGGAGGGATCATCCTAATTTCTGAAAATCCGGCCAGCCCAGGTGATTTGGGGACCTAAAGTAGCCCAAACTCCCCTCAAAATTAGGGTCCTTCAGCTGCTGCTCTTGAAACATGATTATCCTTGGAAATTAAAATACTCCCTGCGCACCTCAGCCTTCCCCTGGTCCTGTGCCCCAGCCAGGCCCAAATTTTGGGTTAAAATCACCCCTTTCTTGGTAATTCTCAGTTCCCAAAGGGACTTTCAGTTGCTTTTCTCTTTCTCCCCGCCCAGATCCTTTCCCGCGGGCCGGACCCGCCGAGCTCCGCGCTCAGCCCCAGCCGCTGTTCTCCTCGAGCTGGTTTTGGTTTCTGTTGTTTTGCCCGAATTTCCCTTTTTTAAAAGATTTTTGGCTCCTTCCCGCGCCCCGCCCCCTCCCACGTGCCGCG